>JAVJIF010019815.1:0-125429 GCA_038442645.1 Agave tequilana | reverse complement strand
GAATACAGAGGATGATTTAGCTAGTAGTTGATAGAAATAAAGAAAATTGTGAATTATTATCTATATAACCAGCAATGGTAGAATTCGATATGTATAAACGATATTATAGAACCGATGGCTAATTAATGATAATTGAATTATCGTGACAATGAAGGTCTGTGTAGTTTGAAACTAATAAATAGAAATAACTAACAATAAAACATGCTTTATAGAAGTCAGTAGCGTTAAGACCGTATTAGTGAAATCTGAGGTAGCATTACGCTGAACCACATAAAAGTACTATAATCAGTCCTTGATTGAAAAAAGATAATTACAATATAAAAAGTGTGATAATCAATGTGATATCAGAATTATTGTGTAACTATTAACTTGTATCAGAAGGGATGAGAAATTCTGATCACACAAGTTATAAACCAATAGACAGTCTAATTGGTGATAAAAGAGGCAATGATAATGAATCTCGGATGTTAACTAAATAATAAAAAGATGAATAAGTATTATGATTAGGAAATCGAATACTGGTGCTATGAACCAGAACTTAACCGGCAAAATACTGAGACCATTAAGTTGTATGCATTATATGTGTTGAAATCTTAAATATGAAAAAATCCTTGAAACTAATGAGTTAAGAAGTGAAATTGTATGAACTTGACCGTGTGTGATATGTCGGTATGGATATGAATTGTGTCTGTGATAATGAATGTGTAAGTGATATTTTATGTATTATGGAGGAAGAGAGACCGGGTGAACCAGAGGTAATCGAAGGGGAGTATGCTTCTATTAATATATCGGAGGAAGGGACTCTGGTTGAGCCGGAGGTAAGCGAAGGGGAGTATTGTTATTTAATATATCGGAGGAAGGGATCGGGTCAAAACCGGAGGTATCGAAGGGAAGTATTGTTATTATTTTTATTAAAGTGTGCTTGATATAAATTTTAATGTCTTGATTTTACTTGGTCAATTAAAAAACACGCATGAATATATGTTTATGACATTCGTATATGAATGTGGTTATTTATATCTGGTATATAGATGTGGTCATTTAAAACATCTGGTATATGAATGTGCTTATTATCACACCAGTATATGGATATAGTTATTATGACAGCCGGTATATGAATGTGGTGTTTGTGACATCCGGTATATGGGTATGGCTATTGGTGACATCTGATATATGAATGTGGTTATGTGTATTTCATCATTTATGAACATACAATTATACTTAGATCTATCGTGAGTGGTATGTGTCGCACGTCTTGTATCTTATTATATTATATATATATATATATATATAATATATATATATATATATATATATATTGGAGGAACAATAACGAATTGTAAACTATCTAAGTAAAATTATACGCTCCAGAAAAATGCGATATGACCATGGGTTATATGTAAAACACGAATGTGTTATGAATGAATATAATTGGTATACGAACATGTTATATGGTATTGTATCACTAAGTCAATAAGTGATATAATATATATATATATAATATATATATATATATTATATTAAAGTAAATCCCTAAGTGAATATAAGAGATAAACAATTAGATTAGATATGTATAACACTAGATATAATATGTGAATATCAATACACGTGTGTCCAAAAGAATACGAAGAATAAGTATCAGATTATAGAAAGAATCAGATACCTATAAATCTGCGCTACTCATTTAAAAGTAAAAAGATAATTGAAATTATTCTTGAAAATATTCAACTGCATCATACTTGAATTATAATGATATTAAAATGCATACTTGATTTAAAAGACTTTACTCACTGAGTTGTTGAGCTCACCCCATCACAGATTAATGTTTTCAGGTCACAGCAACGCGAAGGTCTGGCTTAGAGATGCGAGGATGTTTTTCCTGAGATGATGCTTATATTTACTGTAGAATGTGATTGTTTTGTAAACTCTAATTGTATTAGTAATTGTGAGTTAGTGCTAATAGTAGTAGATAGTGGCATACTTATGAGATAGAGTAATAATTTACTAGTTGATAAATGGAGATAGATATGCATGATTGTAGTTTGTGTAATTGATTTTGTATTAAAATGTTATATCAAGGGAAGTACTTTTATGTATATGTTTATTTGATTGACTTTGAGATGAATTTATAATAGAGAATTGGAATCATAAGTACGCGAGGTCAAGCCAAAATGATATTATTTATTGCGTGGGATGTTGTATATTGATAAGTAAGCTGATGTCAGCTAAAATTGATTTATTGTATTGAGATCGACTCCATATTTCAAAGAAAATGTTGCTGAAAACTTTTTTATTAGAGATTGTCTAAATGAATAAGTGTAAAGATTGATAATAATGGAAAATAGGTAATTAAATCTAGGACAGTTTCAACTAGGGCAGATTGAGGCAGGGCGCTATCGGGTGAAACCAATAACCTGTTTGGGAGTTCCAATCCATAACCTGACCCATTATGACCGGATCCGACCCATTAGCTACTACTGACGTCAACGCTGACGTCAGCGACTGAGCCCTCCAGCGAGTCGATTCTGACTAAGTCCAAAAGCAACTCAGTGCTTCTGAAAGTCGTTCAGAGCTTGTTTCAAGTCCAAATCGAGCCGTTTTCAAGGCAATGGATTCGTGACGATCAGTCCTACGCATCTACAGCAGTCGCATACAGGTTTGAGCTTCAATCGCCTCCCAAGAAATTTTTAAAAATTCTGTTCAGTTATTCTACCATTTAATTGAGGTAGTTAGCTCTTCAATTTGTCGCAAGGTAAAACATATGACTGTTGCCCATTATATAGTGAGTTTTGTGATTCTCACCTTGAGTGGTAACCTGACCTAATATTAACTGTGTAACTAAATTAGTTTGAATTTATGATCACTGTAATTTGAAATTAAATGTGTTAGCACGTGTATTTTGTCACTGTCACTACATTACACTTTTCTTAATCACAAGTTAACCTATATAGCTTAGAGTTGGTATTATTTATCATTGATCTAATCACTGTCTCCTCCTGCATAACATCTATCTCATTTTAGGATAGTTTGCATTTAGGATCAGCTAGAAACTTGCATGCCTACTAGAAGTAGTAGAACTTTTTCCGTAAGAGAAACTTCAGCACCAATGGACCCTAACATTCAGGATACACTTAACACAATCATTGATAAGATGAGAAAATAGACCAACAACTACAAGAAGTTAGAAACCAGATTAATATCAATGTAGGAATCTAGCAACTCAAGTTGATAGACTAGAAACCAATCGAAGGAGAGCCACGGAGGAGGACAATTCTCGAAATAGCAGTAGGTCACCCAGGCGAGAGCGAGCTCAACCCTACAACACAGCTGACACTGATGCCCAATATATCAAAAGTGTTAAAGTCGATGCTCCTTCCTTCAATGGGCGCTTGGATCCTCAAGTTTATGTACTGGCAGTTGACCATGGACCGCTACTTTCATTGGCATGACATGTCTGAATCTAGGAAAATTCAATTTGTCATGATAAAACTAATGGGACAAGCTGGATAATATTGGGAAAACATGGAGAGAATGATGAGGTATAGAAGAGAAGACTCGGTGGTGACTTATGAATGTATGAAATAGAAGTTTATGTTGAAGTACATTCCATTGTCATTCAGTCAGCAGTTATTGGACACGTGGAATAGATTGATTCAAGGAAACAAGCAAGCTACTGATTACATTGCTAAGTTTGATGCATATTTGAATCGATATGGAGCAATTGAGTTAGAGTCCCCCGAACAAACCCTATCTAGGTTTAGGTTAGGTCTTAGAGATGATTACCGTCGAGAGCTCATCGCTCGAGGCATCACGACTCTAGAGCAGGCTTATCAGCTAGTCACCGATTTAGATGAGTTTAGATTATCCTACTTCCATCGGACCAGTTTAGGGATAACTCTAAAGCTGCAAACACTAGCAAGCCAAACTTTAGCCGTTCTTTCCTGCTCCGAGCAAACCTGCCTCCAGCTCTTCTAGCGTCAAACCAGCGGGTACTTCTAGTGCAAAACAGATCACCTTCGAGAGGAGGACAGTTAGTGAACCAGCAAAGGTCAACCCGCGAACTCAATGCTACAGGTGTCAAGGGTATAGACACCTTGCCAGCCAATGCCCGAGTCAAATCAAGACCCTCTTAATGGAATTTCCATTGAAGATGTAGAAGAAGAGGGTGATATCGAAGTGGTCGTACACCAACAAGACGATGACTCAGATACCTCTGTCGAAGAATATGAATTCAATGGCTACATTAGAACTGTGAGAGAGACGAATCTAACTCCTAATGTAGGCCGAGCCCAATCAAGAGTAGTTAGGTGCATATTAACCCAGCCTGAGCAACTCAACGACTGGAGAAGGATTGCCATATTTCAAACTTGCACAAAAATTGAGAACAAGACTGCAAGATGATGGCGGATAAAGGCAGTTGCATAAACGTCGTTTCGTCGAAGTTAATCACCATCTTGGGGATGACGCGGTGAAGCATCCAAAACCCCTACAAGGTCACATGGATTGACGCTAATCCATACATGTTCAAGAGAGATGTCAAGTTCTCATTCAGTTCTCCACGTACATAAATAATATGTGGTGTGACATACTTCCATGAATGTTGGTCATATTATTTTAGGGCGACCATGATTGTTCGACTTATATGTGATCATATATGGACGTACCAATCAATGCTCGTTCATCTATAATGACAAAAAGGTGAAGCTAATGCCGAATCAATCGAAACCACCAACCCAAGAAAAAAAAAGGTTAACAAAGGCAAAGGAAAAGTGGATGCTCTAACTCCTAGAAAGAAGAGTGATAAGGGCAAAGATAAGATGGTAATGAATTTGATTAGCCACGATCAAATTGAAAAGAGTTTGAATGAGGGTTCTACTTGTTATGCACTCGTGGCTCGAGAGACTGAGCCAAAGATCGAGGTGCAGATCCCCGGACACAATATAAATAATCTTAGAAGAGTTTTCCGAAATCCTCTCAAAAGATCTGTAGGTGAGTTGCCTCCAATGCGAGACATTCAATATGCTATTGATTTAGTCCCAGGAGCAACTTTGCCAAACTTACCCCACTACAGAATGAACTCTATCGAGCATGCGGAGTTACAACAGCAGGTAGAAATATTACTTGACAAGTGGTTCATCAAAGAAAGTTTGAGCTTGTGTGCAGTTCTCGCACTTTGGCGCCAAAGAAGATCTCATATGGCGTATGTGTGTGTATAGTTGCACAATTAACAAGATCACTGTCAAATATCGTTTCTCCATATACCGTCTTGATGATATGCTAGATCTGGTATCAAGTGCCACAATCTTCTCCAAAATTGATTTTAAGAGTGGGTACCACCAAATTAGAATCCGACCAAAGGACGAATAAAAAACTGTATTTAAAACTAAGGATGAGTTGTATGAATGGTTAGTTATGCCCTTTAGACTGTCCAATGCTCCTAGCACATTCATGAGAGTGATGACTCAATTTTTTGACATTTATCGTTAAATTCGTAGTGGTATACTTTGATGATGTATTGATTTATAGCCGAACTCAGGAGCATCACATAGACCATCTGAGGCAAGTTCTCCGCACACTCCAAATTGAGAAGTTTTATGCAAACCTAAAGAAGTGTGTTTTCTATACAGACCGGGTTGTCTTCCTAGGATTGTGATTTCATCCGAAGGAGTTTTCACGATCCTGAGAAGTGAAAGCAATCACCAAGTGTCCACAAACCGGATGATTAAGGAAGTCGGGAGTTTTCACGGGTTAGCCACTTTCTACCGTTGTCCATAGAGAACTTTAGTGCTATTATGACACCAATAACAGACTGTATGAAGAACAAGGAATTTCAGTGAACTCCTGCCGCCACCAAGGCTTTTGTAGAAATTAAGAGGATGATGACTGAAGCTCCTATTATGCGTCTCTCTGACTTTTTGAAGGCATTTAAAGTAACATGTGACGCATCAGGACTAGCAATAGGTGGTGTGCTGCGTCAGAATAAACATCCCGTTGCTTATTTCAGTGAAAATAAAACGACATCTAACAGTGATACTCCACATATAACAAGAAATTTTATACGATTGTACAGGCTTTGCGCTACTAGAGACATTATTTGTTACCGCAAGAGTTCATATTGTATTCAGATCATGAAGCGCTAAAGTACCTCAACCAGAGAAGGCTAAATGTGAGATACAGCAAATGGGTGGAGTTCCTCCAGGATTATACACTTGTTCTCAAATACAAGGCGGGGAGTTGAGAACAAGGTCGCTGATGCGCTCAGCCGGCGTGTAATGATTTTGGTAGCTACAAGCGCAGAAGTGATTGGATTCGAGAGATTGAGGGAGGAGTATGAATCATGCCCTGACTTTCAGAAAATTTATATCACGTTACGGGACAGCTCTGCTCGAGAGATAGACGGGCTTTTTGTTACAAGACGGCCATTTCTTCAGGTTCCGTAAGCTACATATTTCTCGTATATCCCTCAGGGATTTCTCTTTTGGAAAATACATGTTGAAGGTATGGTTGGACATTTCGGCCAGAACAAGATGATTGAGGTTGTTGAACACCGACTCTATTGGCCGAACTTGAAGAAAGATGTCGTTAAGATCGTTGGCTAGTGTTGCGCGTGTCAACTAGCCAAGCAACAAAAGCAGATTGACGGGCCTTACACTCCTCTCCATGTGCCCAGTTACCCCTGACGAGGCGTGAGCCTAGATTTCATACTAGAGTTGCAAAAACGCAGAAAAAACATGACTCTATCTCCTGTTTTTCAAAATGGCTCACTTCATCCCGTACTCTAAGACCTCCAATGCGTCCCGAGTAGCTGTCATTTTCTGTGATAATGTCATCAAGTTACATGGGTTACCCAAAACTATGGTGTTCGATAGGGACATCAAGTTTACTTCTGGCAAGCACTTTGGCACAAGATGGGCACCAAAGTGAAATTTTCTACAGTCTTTCATCGACAAATAGATGGTCAAACTGAGGTGGTAGAACTTTAGGCAATCTCCTTAGGTGTCTCAGGAAAAATTTAAAAACTTGGGATCTCATTTGTCTATGATCGAATTTGCATGCAATGGTTCTGTCAATAGGACTACAGATCTTAGTGAAATAGTAACTGGCTTTGAACCTAGACAGTCAATTGATTTAATCTCATGGCTCATCATCATTATAGGATATCAGACTCTGTATCAGCATTTGTATCTCATATATGTGCACTACATGAGAAGAATAGAGAGAAAATAAAAAATAATACTGATTATAAAGCTTCTACAGATTTACATCATAAATTAAGGACATTTAATGTCGGTGATAATGTGATGGTCCGCAAAAAACCCGAGCGGTTCCTCTAGAAAACGTGAAGAAATTACACGTACGAAGCGCATAACCATTCTGAATCCTCAAGAAGATCAATTCAAATGCCTATGTGGTAAATTTCTCACCGGATTTTGGCATCAATTACACTTTTAATATGAGGACTTGGTTCTATATAGAGATACTTTTGATACCCTTCTGATCTATTCATGGATGAGCCTACCAAGATCTTCTTTCGAAGAGCCCCCACTACCTCCACTTCTTCAAATTATCCATGCAGCAGAAAATATAGATTCTATCTTGAATAATAAGATTGTCTCTACTAGAGACGGAGGAACGCGATTTTATCTCATTAAGTGAAAAGAAATGATTCAAAAAAACTCTCGGATTACTGAGGACTTTCAGCAGCTTGACTCCGACTTATTGGGGCGCTATCACAGCCAGCAACAGCTTTCCACCACTCACTCGATAGGGTCGAGTTCTCCCACCGGGGAGAATTGATAAGGACATCACGCTGCTTAGGGGACGATTCGATCGAGTCTTTTTCAGAAAACGGTGTAATGCAGTTCTTTGATTTTAGTCTAGCTTTATTTTATGTAATTAGCTGTTATAGTAGGTATTTCTTTTATGTCGGCGTTTAGTACCACATCGGTTATTTCCTAAAACTACTTTCTCGTAAGCTTATAAAAGACCCCCTAGGACTTCTCTTTTAAATTATGAATGATAAAGATTTTCCTCAAATATTCTGTTAAATTTTGAGTTCATTTTGCTCTTGAATTTTGAGTAAGAAGCTCGTGCAAGGGGTGGAAACCCGAAATTCTATCTTGTTTCCCAATATCAATTTAAAAACCCTAGCTTCGATTTGAAGGTGATTGTGATCCAGGCTTATTACATCATTAAGCATCCGTTTAATAGTCTCCATCATCATGATTTAATTATAGCTAAAACAACAGTCTATAACTCCACACCATCTTAAGTTGGTTGGCAAATTCCTTGATGTAAATTTTGGGTCATAGAGCATCATATTGATTAACCACTATGTTCCTCATGGCTCGATTATCACTCTCAGATCAGCTTTTTCTCATAATAAATTAGCTAAATCATCTATTATTTTATTTGTGAATCTCCATCTGAAATATGTAGGATGTTATCATGCATCATTTTGTAACATACAAATTAACATAGTTATATGCATTGTGATAAAAGGAGAAATGGCACGCGTACACAAAGGAAATTACATGCATAAACTGAACAACGTGACACTCAAAATTCCATGTGCACCTGAATGCGAAATAAAAACATAAATTGATGTCCCCGGACACCCCCCCCCCCCCCCCCCCCCTCCCCCAAAGGGCGGCACACAGCAGGTCATTGTACAAAATGATCGGATAAGGCTTTCTAAAAGGTTAATAGCCAAGACAGCACAAAAGCAAATGAAAAGGTATCATCATACAGTAAAAAGGAAAGAAAGAAATAAGGGGGCTGATCACAGTTATCCAAGCCTGACTATTTAAATGTAAAGTTGTTCACTATCTTTTCAGGGCATATGGCTCAAAAAATGAAGCCCTTACATTATATCAGCCTTCAAGGCCTTAGCTTAACAAACAAGGGGCTTCCCATCCAAATAAATTAATCCAGGAAAACGGGAACCGGGAATGAAGATACAAGCACTTATACAGCATACAAGTCTGAAAATCTCTTAATACTTCGGCAATTTTTTTGGTCCTGCAACAGTTCATTATTCCATGCTTATTCAATTTCTTCAGACCAACTAATTAGTAACAATTCCTCGTTCAGACCAGCAAAGTATTCACTAAACCAAATTCAAGTTGGACCACAAAGTCCCTAAATTGGACCAAGTAAACTGCCCATTCAAAGAACCTTTATACCTAAAAGTAAATCCAAATATAAAATGGATCTCTGTGTCCCAAAAATGGAATCAAATCCCAGATTCAAGATGGACCATTAAGTCCCTAAACTAAAACCAACTACAAATGTCTCTGACCTCTCAACTCCCTAAACGGAATCAAATTCCAAATTCAAGTTGGATTCCTAAATACCTAAACTGGAACCTTACCCCGAGCAACAATGATCTCCATGTTTCTAAACTGGACTCAAATCCAAAAAACACCTTCCAAATCTCCAAACTGGATTCATCCAAAACCATCCAAGAAGTTCATGACGAGATATTCCAAAAGGGACCATGAAAACGTAATCTGCATAAATTGTTGTCGGCTTTGTAATAACATATGTTCTGTTCTATGGCTCATGTTCTTAGATATATCTCCAAATTGTACATTTTAGCTGTTTAAGGAGCCACACCCAGAATAGCAGGCATGGGTTAGGATGCAATGAATTAAACCACCTTCAAAATGGCACTGCAATATATCTTGATACAGTCACACAGTTGGAGGATTCATTATGAAAGATTCAAAAGGTTCTTCAGATATGTCATTTAGCCAAACATGTCAATCTGCAATGTCTATCAATTCATGACTAGGAAATATTGACAGATGACCTTATGAACATGAATCACTAGAACCATGTTATCCAAGTTTGCCTCTTGTGACTCCTTAATCTCCACTTGCATTCGCATTCTAAATGATTGATTTTATAAAAATTAAAGATTAGCCATTCTGTAAGAATATTTCTTAAAATCTTGAAGCTTCCATCACAAAAAAAAATGAATTAGCACATCAATATTCAGTTAAATGAATAGAAATTTTGTTGAACAATAAGGCATATAAAGATAGAAGGACAAAGATTAAAAAGAAAATAAACCTGCATATGGTAAACTATTTCTACAATTGAATGAAATTAATATCAAACATTACTTAAAAAAATCACATAAGATATTTTTATGTGCTAAAAATAACAGCATAGACAAAGTCTGGTGTCCAATGCACATGAAGCTGCATCAGAGTTTTCTCTTTCCGAATATCTAAAGTAGTGCCAGAAGTGGGGCAGGGGGTGGCAAGGCGGGGAACGCCCCCACCCCCCGGTCCCTGGCCCTCCGGAAAACGGGAAGGACCCCCTGCTTCGTACAAATGTTAAAAAGCTTTTACTAATCTAGAATACTGTAACCCCCTGATCCCTGGTGTACGTATCAGGGTATCAATACGCGATACGACGTATAATGTTGATTTGACTTTTCTAGTAGTCAGTTTGAGCCGATTTCCGTTTCAAAAATCATTTTCTAATATTTTAGATTTTTCAAGATTTTTTGAAATTTTCTAAATTATTTTAGAAAATCTCCATAGTCGATGTCGACCGATACCGATAATCGGCTCTACAATTTTTATTTCACAAACGGAGTTATATTTTGAGGATCCGCTTTCACCATGTGCCTTAGAATCGTGTATCTACGTTAGGGTATTTTTGGGCTTTTTCTAAATTTATCAAAACTCCGGCCAAACCGGTGTCGCCCGGTATCGGCGAGACACTCCGGGATTTTTAATTTGCAAACCAGACAGAAATTCTACAAACTATTTTCATATTATGTCTCAAGATAATATTCTTTATTTTCTGTAATTTTTGGGCACCGTTCGGAGCTAGTCGAATTTTGGGCCGAATTAAATAATATTATTTTCATTCTTTAATCCTTTTCTTTCTTTTCTTTTCTTTCCCCTTCTTCCTTCTTCTCCACGATTCCTCACCCACCGCCATTAAACCCACCGCCTTCCCCCTTCTTTAAATCCTCTCTCTCCTACCCCTCTCTCCCTCTCTCTTAATTACAATTTATCTCTCTAATTTCTCTCTCTAACACACACTCTCTCCTCCCTTCAAGCTTTCTCTCTCTCTTCCTGACGGAAGCCCGACCCGTTGCCCCAACCCGGCCGGCGTCGCCGCGCCCCAGCCCGGCCGGCGCCACCTCCTCCTCCTCATCTTCTTCTTCTTCCCCTTCTTTTCTTTTCTTTTCTTTCTTTTTCTTCCTGTCAACACTCTCTCTCTCTCTCATTCACCCTCTCTCTGTCTCACTCCTCGGTCTGAAGGGCTGCCGCCGCCGCCGCCGCCGGCCGGGATCGCCGTCGCCGCCAGCCGCGTGACCGCGCGTGCACAGGGCAGCGCTGCTGCCCTGTTATTTCTTTCCTTGTCTCTCTTTCTCTCTCTAATTGGGTAAAACCCAATAACCCTATTGGGTTAATTCTGAAACCCATATACCCAATAATCCCTCAACCCGACCCATTAACCCAATAGCCCATAACTTAAGTTAAATAGGTTTGGGTATTGGATCCAAACCCGACCAGTTAAGAGCCCAAACCCGCCTCCAAAGTCCACTAAAGGTAATCTTCCATAAAACCCCCTGCTACATTTCAGTAATTGCATTTGAATTCTTTATTTACATATTTAACTCATTTTGATTATTTTTAGCGTTCGGGCAATATCGGGAGCATCCGGACTCCGATTTGGACGATTCTGGATCCGTTGTGATCGTGGGGAACGAGAGCTACCTTCCCATTGCTAGTTAGTGAGTGTTTTTATTTTATAAATTGTCTTGTTAGTATATTACTGGAACTTGGTTGCTTTCTTGCAATAAAACATCATTACCGGTAAATCCATGTTGGTCATATGTACTAAATTGTAAACAATATTAAAACACTGTAATAAACATTGTACTTAGAATATGTCGGATAACTAAAAGACGTTGAGTGTGACACTGGATGTCTATTTAGATCATGTTCATGTACCATTGATATTCAGGCCACTATTTCACCAGATTCTTGGACACGCTATGACACCACACTGTCACTAGACATGCATGCTAGACACCGTTACTGTCATTCACAGGACATGGTATTACACGAGACACGGACTACTATTATTACATGTACTAGTGCTATGCATATACGTTACACGGATGATGGCTACACAGCTATGTTCCACTAGTACACGGACAAGTACCGCATTTTCATAGTATTGTTGTCATCATTACACGGATACTGTAGTTCACTGTACATGATATTAGACACTGACCACTGTTATTACATGTACATGTTGCACATATCTATGACACGTCACACTCTCTTAATTCGTATTCATGTCCCACCGATCTATAAATGCTCCACTTCACGGATACTCGTTACACAGACAGCACTGCTACATATGCTCACCACACAAGTGTACATGCATGCATGTGTTGTTTCTTTCTTCTTGTCATATGGCTCACCGTGCATATACATGTATGATTGTTCCATTTTTATCCCATATGATTGTTTCCTGTTACTGATATGGATATTCCCGTTACTGGACATGAGAGCTGTTGATATACGATATGCGGAATCCCACATCGATTGTGATATTGTTCCCGTTATATTATTCCGTTTCCCGTTATATTGTTCTATGCTATCAACAGAGCTCTGGTCCAGTTATCATGTTACCCCTATCATGTACTGTATGTATTCTTGTTACAGTGCATACTTGACATATCAGATCATAAAGCTAACTTGGGTATGGGGGAGAATTGACGGTTGATTAGATCTTATCAGGTGATGTACTGGATCCATATTGTTCTCCCACTGCAGGGGACGGTAGTGCTACCTACCAATTGCTCCATAAGCTCCCGTTACTTGATTCATGCTCCCCTCTTAGCGGAGGGCCCTGGTCTCAGCAGCCAGGGGTTTGTTTAAGGCCGTGATCCCGGGTATGCACGGGATAACCTACCCGATAAGAGCTCCTCGACCATGGGTTTCCAATTAACATAATAAAACAGTATACACAATAGTGATGTCGGGAACACTTGATATTTGGTCACTCTCTCGTTTGGATAATGGTACCATAGGCCATGTCCGGATGGGTTCGACTAGAGTGCGGGCTCCAGTATGAACTGCCAGTGGTATGGGACACTGAAAGAGATTGATTATAATACCAGGTGGTACTGATTGCTACTATTGTATAAATAACATGACTTACCTGATACATGTATTCTATTGTTTAGTTGTACATGTTCCTGTACTGATCATTTCGCTGTTGTCATGTTACCTGTATATGTTGTTACCTTACCTGTTTCATGCTATACATTCTGTGGTGGCATCCTACTCATGTACATGTATAATCTGCATTGCCTATATTCTGTCTCCTGTATGCCGTGCAGACATCATTAATGTATATGCACAACACAGTATTGTGGTTATATTGCTTATGCCCACCTGCATATTCATATTGCTTATGCTCACATGCATGTTCACTTCTATCACGTCACTACTAGCATGTTCATTTCTATTACGTCATCACTAGACAACATTATTATGATATAAACTGGATACGACCATAGACCTAACCTGATGATAACCGGCTAAGTAATGATTGTATTAAAAGATGACCTACTTATATATTTTTACTGCTTACATGTTTACATATTTCAACTGCTTATGATATACTTATTATATGGTATCACTAGTACAACGTCATGTATTATATATTATTATCGTGCTTGTATTACTATTGTATCCATTACCACCTCCTTCATTTTACCACTCACTAGGTCGCTTTCTGACGACCTTGGGTTTACGTGCCCAGATTGGAGAGCCGAGTTACCGTATTCTCATATAGTCCATTGGGTTCATATCGGAGACTCCTCATCGAGACTATTCATAGGTATCTTGGTAATTTCTTTCTGTTATCTTGTTTCTCCCAGTTTTCCTATCTGTTATGATCACTAACCCCTTTCTGCAGGTATTCTTGTACTTATTTCCTGCTGGAACCATTGTGTCTATGGAGGTGATTCCCTGTACTGAGGCTTCACGTACACGTGAGGTTGTTTTCACCTCGCGTATGTACGTCGCCATAACGTCCCCGTACCTGCGGGATCGGGGCGTTACAGAGTGGTATCAGAGCCTAGGTTCACACCTGGTGTGGGTAACCACCTGGGCCAATACTCCGGCTCTTACCAACAGTACAGTCAGATTCAGATTCAAACTCATCTGTATCTAAATTTGGGGATTCCAACGACGAGTACAAGAATACCATGTTATTGACAATTCATTCCTTGACTCTGTTTTATTCCGCAATTACAGTTGTCATCCCGACTATCTGATTTCCTTCGTACTTTCTCTTCATCCTATTGCTTTCACTCTACTCGTTGTAGTTCACTACACTACTTATCCACCTTGACGTCCTTATAGATATCAGAGTGCGCAGCGGAAGTGTCGTGGATTCGTCACATTTAGGCTTTGGGGTTGGAAATATTGTTCTCATACCTGATTTAAAATTTCGACGACGAAATTTTTTGTAAAGTGGGGAAAAATGTAACCCCTGATCCCTGGTACGTACGTATCACAGTATCATTACGCAATACGACGTATAATGTTGATTTGACTTTTCTAGTAGTCAGTTTGAGCCGATTTCCGTTTCAAAAATCATTTTCTAATATTTAGATTTTTTAGGATCTTCTGAAATTTTTCTGGATTATTTGGAAAATCTCCGTAGTCGGTGTCGACCGATACCGATAATCGGCTCTACGATTTTTATTTCACAAACGGAGTTGTATTTTGAGGATCCGCTTTCACCATGTGCCTTAGAATCATGTTATCTACGTTAGGGTATTTTTTGAGCTTTTTCTAAATTTAAAAACTCCGGCCAAACCGGTGTCGCCCGGTATCGGCGAGACACTCTGGGATTTTAATTTGCAAACCAGACAGAAATTCTGCAAACTGTTTTCATATTATGTCTCAGGATAATATTCTTTATTTTCTATAATTTTGGGCACTGTTCGGAGCTAGTCGAATTTTGGCCGAATTAAATATATTATTTTCATTCTTTAATCCTTTTCTTTCTTTTCTTTTCTTTCCCCTTCTCCTTCTTCTCCACGATTCCTCACCCACCGCTATTAAACCCACCGCCTTCCCCCTTCTTTAAATCCTCACTCTCACCCCTCTCTCCCTCTCTCTTAATTACAATTTCTCTCTCTCTAATTTCTTCTCTAACACACACTCTCTCTCCTACCTTCAAGCTCTCTCTCTCTCTTCCTGACAGAAGCCCGACCCGCTGCCCCAGCCCGGCCGGCGTCGCCGCGACCCCAGGCCGCGCCCCAGCCCGCCGGCGCCGCCTCCTCCTCTTCTTCTTCCCCTTCTTTCTTTTCTTTTCTTTTCTTTTTCTTCCCTGTCAACACTCTCTCTCTCATTCACCCTCTCTCTGTCTCACTCCCTCAGTCTGAAGGGCTGCCGCCGCCGCGCCGGCCGGGATCGCCGTCGCCGGCCGCGTGACGGCGCGGGCACAGGGCAGCGCTGCTGCCCTGCTCTTTCTTTCCTTGTCTCTCTTTCTCTCTCCAATTGGGTAAAAACCCAATAACCCTATTGGGTTAATTCTGAAACCCATATACCCAATAATCCCTCAACCCGACCCATTAACCCAATAGCCCATAACTTAAGTTAAATGGGTTTGGGTATTGGATCCAAACCCGACCAGTTAAGAGCCCAAACCCGCCTCAAAAGTCCACTAAAGGTAATCTTCCATAAAACCCTTGCTACATTTCAGTAATTGCATTTGAATTCTTTTTATTTACATATTTAACCCATTTTGATTATTTTTAGCATTCGGGCGATATCGGGAGCATCCGGACTCCGATTTGGACGATTCTGGATCCGTTGCGATCGTGGGAACGAAAGCTACCTTCCCATGGCTAGTTAGTGAGTGTTTTTATTTTATAAATTGTCTTGTTAGTATATTACTGGAACTTGGTTGCTTTCTTGCAATAAAACATCATTACCGGTAAATCCCTGTTGGTCATATGTACTAAATTGTAAACAATATTAAAACACTGTAATAAACATTGTACTTAGAATATGCCGAATAACTAAAAGACGTTGAGTGTGACACTGGATGTCTATTTAGATCATGTTCATGTACCATTGATATCCGGGCCACTATTTCACCAGATTCTTGGACACGCTATGACACCACACTGTCACTAGACATGCATGCTAGACACCGTTACTGTCATTCACAGGACATGGTATTACACGAGACACGGACTACTATTATTACATGTACTAGTGCTACGCATATATGTTACACGGATGATGGCTACACAGCTATGTTCCACTAGTACACGGACAAGTACCGCATTTTCATAGTATTGTTGTCATCATTACACGGATACTATAGTTCACTGTACATGATATTAGACACTGACCATTGTTATTACATGTACATGTTGCACAGATCCTATGACACGTCACACTCTCTTAATTCGTATTCATGTCTCACCGATCTATAAATGCTCCACTTCACGGATACTCGTTACACAGACAGCACTGCTACATATGCTCACCACACAAGTGTACATGCATGTGTTGTTTCTTTCTTCTTGTCATATGGCTCACCGTGCATATACATGTATGATTGTTCCATTTTATCCCATATGATTGTTTCCTGTTACTGATATGGATATTCCCATTACTGGACATGAGAGCTGTTGATATGCGATATGCAGAATCCCACATCGATTGTGATATTGTTCCCGTTATATTATTCCCGTTACCCGTTATATTGTTCTATGCTATCAACAGAGCTCTGGTCCAGTTATCATGTTACCCCTATCATGTACTGTATGTATTCTTGTTACAGTGCATACTTGACATATCAGATCATAAAGCTAACTTGGGTATGGGGGAGACTTGACGGTTGATTAGATCTTATCAGTGATGTACTGGATCCATATTGTTCTCCCACTACAGGGGACGGTAGTGCTAACTACCAATTGCTCCATAAGCTCTCGTTACTTGATTCATGCTCCCCTCTTAGCGGAGGGCCCTGGTCTCAGCAGCCAGGGGTTGTTTAAGGCCGTGATCCGGGTATGCACGGGATATACCTACCCGATAAGAGCTCATCGACCATGGGTTTCCAATTAACATAATAAAACAGTATACACAATAGTGACGTCGGGAACACTTGATATTTGGTCACTCTCTCGTTTGGATAATGGTACCCATAGGCCATGTCCGGATGGTTTCGACTGGAGTGCGGGCTCCAGTATGAACTGCCAGTAGTATGGGACACTGGAAGAGATTGATTATAATACCAGGTGGTACTGATTGCTACTATTGTATAAATAACATGACTTACCTGATACATGTATTCTATTGTTTAGTTGTACATGTTCCTGTACCTGATCATTTCGCCGTTATCATGTTACCTGTATATGTTGTTACCTTACCTGTTTCATGCTATACATTCTGTGGTGGCATCCTACTCATGTACATGTATAATCTGCATTGCCTATATTCTGTCTCCTGTATGTCGTGCAGACATCATTACTGTATATGCACAACACAGTATTGTGATTATATTGCTTATGCCCACATGCATATTCACATTGCTTATGCCCACCTGCATGTTCACTTCTATCATGTCACCACTAGCATGTTCATTTCTATTACGTCACCACTAGACAACATTATTTATGATATAAACTGGATATGACCATAGACCTGACCTGATGATAACCGGCTAAGTAATGATTGTATTAAAAGATGACTTACTTATATATTTTTACGGCTTACATGTTTACATATTTCTACTGCGGGATCGGGGCGTTACAAATACCAAATAAGAATGTAGCCCGGTTGGTGTTTGAATGTTTTCTCTTGATCACAAACATGGGTTCGAATCCCATGTTCTATTTGTGGCTTTTATTTTTTTTCCTTCTATTTCTTCTCTAATTTTCTTTTGCTTCTTTAGCGAATAAAGCTAACAAAAAAGAAAAGTAAAAATAACTAGAAAAGATATAATATTTAAAAATCATATATTTAACTATAAGTGAATTATTTAGATAAATTTAAAAATTATAATAGTACAAATGTAGATTACATTCAACTTAAAACTAAATGAAAATTAATTTAAAGGCAATAGAATGTCAATAATTGAAAATTTGTAATATACTATTGATTTAGGACTAGAATTGTGAATTTCTATTTATAGATATTAGAATTATAACTAACTCTTCTTTCTAATCAGATTTCAATAAAATTTAATAATAGCTTATTTTATCAATTCAAAGTTTAGGAACATTTTAGAAAACATATTTTAAGACTTACAATTAAAATTTTCAAATATATAATGCTTTTCAGATTACAAGTTTAGTACCACTCTATTACGTCTATACTAAATAAAGATCTTGCATGCATCATTGTTTTGGTTGTTTTCTCCAGACTGACAGAATATTTACATTGATGTAAGAAGTGCACCCTCCCCCTCCCCGACTCCAGAGTCTTGCCTACACCACCACTGTCTGAAGAGAGCTTTTTTCCCCTCTTTGGAAAGTAAACATAAGTATAAATGTATTTGAATGTATGCATCACACACACACACACACATGCGTGTAAAAAGTCCTGTAAAATGTTCATGAACATGTGTGATAAAAATGAGAATCTGACAATAGCTTCAGAGACAAATTATTTGTAAATTAATATCTATCATCACATATTTTTAATAATAACAAGTCATGAGAAATTTTTGTTGAAGGCTTACCACTGAGATCCTTCTCGGACATTTTGAATGGTAAATATGTCTACTGTCTCTCGAGGAATCTTGTCGTGTTTCATTTCTGTACCAAAATAATTCAAAGAAGTACTGCAAATATACACACTGCGGCAGCTATGGAGAAGATACGAATGCTGCAGATGACACAAGCATACACAGCAATAGCATAAGCAAAAATATAAGTCAACTATGCTTTCAGTGACCAACAAAGAAAAGGCGAGCTGTACAAGTAGCATATGCATCAATTGGAACCAACAATCCTCATATGGATGATCTGAAAAATAAACTGACTGAAATCCGAACAGGAAAGAAAATTATTTACTAAAATGACTTACTGCATGACAAAGTGAAGGAATTGATGATTGAACATTAAACATTGTGTAAGACCCGACAGAATATTGGGGCCTTGGGCACTTTACTATGTTGTTAGTTACAATAAAGATCTACACAGTTGGTGTTGCTAGTAACATAGAAATGTAAAAGCAATTCTACCAACCAACGAACCCCCCACCCCACCCACCCCACACACAACCACAACCACAACAACAATCACGCACGAACACCAAGAAAAAGAAAGTAAAATGGGGGGATTCCAGGAAGGATTTCTGCACTTTGTGATGCCCCTCCAATTCTGGAAATGGAATTTTCACCCCTCTGCCACTTTTCTGCTTGATTCCATAAATTGATGTACCAAAGAGCTAGAACTCCCAGACAACAAGCCTTACGTTTTATCAGACCATCAGTAAAAGCCGCGCGCGCGCGCACGAAGATTTCCTTATTGACCAACTGGCCTTCTGGATTCATGGTGAGTATCTGTCTTGCCACAGTTCCTTGTGCAAAATTGTCAATAATAAAATTCGCTGTTACGAAGATTTGATCAATTTTTCCAAACCTTCACGATGGGTGGTTTGGATTCAACCGGAAAATCGGAAATAGAAAAACTCATTGTCTCATTTCCCTTGTTTGTTTTGAACAGGAAAATCGGAAATGAAAAAGCCCCTTTTCCTTTTTTCCTTTTTTCTCTTTCCTTTTTACACCGTTTCTTTTCCCTTTTACACTATCATTTTCCCACTTGCAGGTGTTACAGTTAATTTTGTGGTCATGTAAATCTCACATGTATATTAAGTATATAACTTTTAAATATTAAAAATGTCAAATTTATTATATTTAATATTTAATTGATAAATTTATTATACATTTTAATTTCTAATAGCAGATTTATTTTAATAATATTGATATTATTTAAATCACCAAACACTTAATTTTATGGTCGACTTTTCCACTTACACTTCCACACTATTAACCAAACACCGGAAAACTTAATATACTTTTCTACTTACACTTTCACATTACAACTAAACACCGAAAAACTTGTACAAATTCCAATTTTTCATTTATACTTTCATTTTTCCATCCCCATTTTTCACTTGCACATTTTCCTCCCACCTGCAGCAAACCAAACAGACCCAATGATGAATTCTTCAGTAGTGACTGATTGGGAAAAGGCAGAGCCTACAAGGTGAATCACGCATAAGTTGTTGAGACCAAAGTAACTGAATCTGAATGTAATCCCAGATCGATGACAGTATATTGATTAGTAACTCCAATAATTCACGCTGATTGATGCACAATGAATAAGCAGAATATACATTTCTAACCTTCAAATAACCTACATACAGTACACAACTGCAAAGGTGCAGGAAACTCAAAGATGCTTCACCACTCAAATAACATTTTTTTAACATTTCACTATCATAAAGTGGTTGCATATTACATTTTATACAGAACGTAACTGATTAAACAACAATGAGATAAGAAATTTCCACGTAGGCTTCTTCAGAAAACTTTATTCAAACAAACTATATAACGTTCTATAGCCCCAGATAGTATTATTAGCTCAAACACTCTAGCAGTGTCCAAGTAACTTTCAAGCTATGCTCAAACTCAAAAGAGGCTCCAAAATTCAATATGCAAATATTCATAAGCTTTAGATCATCTAGATTACTCAAGATATTTTATTCAAGATTTTCAGTGCAAATCTATCACTTACTTGGGTGAATATTAACAAAGTTTCACCCAGATACAGGTTAGACTCAAATCAGGTATTAAAGATAATTTTGTGTTAATTAAGCTGGCCTAGTTTGATGACAATAATTATATAGAAAAGAAGGTAAGTCCTTTCAAGCATAGCACATATATTTCAAAAACATATATTTTTTTCAAATGGGGACAACAGTTTGTGAGTGAACTCAACAACCACACGAGATAATTAGACTGGACCGGATTATCTGCAAAAGGAGATGCATATGAATACATGACTATGTGCATGCACACCCGACACAAGCACGTATCCCCCCCCCAAAAAAAAAAAAAAAAAAAAACACACACACACAAATAGACACCAACATAGACAGTTATACATACACATGTGTATACATATGTACATATATACACGGATGTGTATGTGTGTACATTTTCATTTTTTGAGAGGTCAGATCCACACACACACACACACACACACACAGACTTATGTCATTCTGGAAGGATTCGAAGCCGAATCCTTCCCACTCAAATACAATCTTACGACATCCGAATGCAAGATCCATTCTGTTGAAGTTGATCTATATTATTTCAAGTATCTATAAATCAAAAATTAAGTATTTTGAATACTTTTTGCCCATGCATCAAGTATGAAAAAAAGAGCCTAAATACTGAGTTGGTTAGTTTAACGGTGTAGAAAATTTGAAACCTAACAAAAATTAGTTTGTAGGATTTTAAGTGTGTAGATCATGATCAAATGGCCGAATCGGGAATTTGTATCTCTAAAGATGCAGATCTAACCAACTCACTACTTTCGGCCGTCCATTTTGCGCCACTTGATGGATGGACAAAAATATTCAAAACACTTGATTTTTTTTTTTAGTTACTTTAAATAATATAAATCAACTTCAACGGAGTGGATCTTGCATTTGAATATCGGATGTTGGTATTTAAGTGGGAAGGATTCGAGCTCGAATCCTTCCAGACTACACAAATCTCTCTTCTCTCTCTATATATATACACTTGTGTAGTTCTGGAAGGATTCGAGCCCTAATCCTTTCCACTCAAATACAATCATACATCATCCGAATACAAGATCCATTCCATTGAAGTTGATCTATAATATTTCAAGTATCTATAAATCAAAAAATAAGTATTTTAAATACTTTTTACTCATGCATCAAGTAGAGAAAAAACAGACAGTCTAAATAGTGAGTGAGTTAGTTTAACAGTGTAAAACATTTGAAACCTAACAAAAATTGGTTTTGTATGAATTTTTAAATGTTTAGATCATGATCAAATCGCCAGAGCGAGAATTTGTATGTCTAAAGGCATAGGTCTAATCAACTCAATACTTTCATTCGTCCATTTTTACGCCGTTTGATAGATGGGTAAAAAAAGTATTCAAAACACTTGATTTTTGATTTTTAGTCACTTTAAATAATATACATCAACTTCAACGGAGTGGATCTTATATTATATATAGATAGAGAAATGGACTTGTGTAGTTCCGAAAGGATTCGAGCCCGAATCCTTCCCACTCAAATATAACCCTCCGACATTCGAATACAAGATCCACTCCGTTGAAGATGATCTATATTATTTCAAGTATTTATAAATCAAAAATCAAGTGTTTTCAATATTTTTTTGCCCATCCATCAAGCAACGCAAAATGGACAGCCGAAAGTAGTGAGTTGGTTAGGTCTATGTCTTTAGACAAACAAATTCTTGATTCGGCCATTTGATCATGATCTAAACATTTAAAAACTCCTACAAACTAATTTTTGTTAGGCTTGATGGATGGGCAAAAAGTATTCAAAACACTTGATTTTTGGTTTATAGATACTTGAAATAATATAAATTAACTTCAATGGAATGGATCTTGTATTCGAATGTCGGAGGGTTGTATTTGCGTGGGAAGGATTCAGGCTCGAATCCTTCCGGAATGACACAAGTCTCTCTCTCTCTCTCTCTCTCTATATATATATATATATATATATATATATTATATATAATATATTATATATATAAGAAATATGTACCTCAGTCGCTAGCTGAGAGACTCTCTCAGCTGCATTTCAATATGATCGCAGCTGACTGCGACATGTCACAGTCCTAAAAATTATATATTTTCAGTGTAATTAAGAGTGCGACCATAGTCGCAATCCTCAGAAACAGACTGCGACCATGGTCGCGGTCCTTGATCACAGTCCTCACAAAAAATGTGACCATAGTAGCAGCGCCCAAAATTGTGGCTGAAATTCAGCCACGTCACGCTAGCTGAGAGAGTCTAGCTAGCGGCTGAGGTACAGATCCCTATATATATATATATATATATATATATATATATATATATATATAATATATATATACACACACACACACATATACACACACACATATATATAGACTTGTGTCCTTCTAAAAGGATTTGAGCCTGAATCTTTCCTACTCAAATTCTACCTTCCGACATTCGAATACAAGATCCACTCCGTTGAAGTTGATCTATATTATTGCAAGTATCTATAAATCAAAAATCAAGTTTTTTTGAATACTTTCTGCCTATCCATCAAGTAGGGAAAAAACGGACGACCTAAATAGTGAGTTGGTTAGTTTAACGGTGTAGAACATTTGAAACCTAATCAAAATTGGTTTGTAGGGTTTTTTAAATGTTTAAATCATAATGAATGCCGGATCGAGAATTTGTATGTCTAAAGACAAAGATCTAACCAACTCACTATTTTCGGCCGTCCATTTTGCGTCGCTTGATGAATAGGCAAAAAGTATTAAAAATACTTGATTTTTGGTTTATAAATACTTGAAATAATATAGATCAACTTCAACGGAGAATATCTTGCATTCGAATGTCGGAGGGTTGAATTTGAGTGGGAAGGATTCGGGCTCAAATCTTTTGGAAGGACATATCTCTCTCTCTATATGTGTGTGTGTGTATATGTACAACATTCGTACATACATAATAATAACTTTCAATACGTGTTCACATGAAAGTTAGGAATACCTGAAAACAAGCATTCTAAGGAATACAACAGCATCTAGTCCAGCTACTGACAAGATCTCATCTTCAGTCAAAACCCAAGCCCTCACAATCCAACCAGCAGATGGAACCAGTTTATCCAAACTAAATGAATCCTCACGCCGTTTGCGCTCTTCAGAAAGCCTCCGTCCAAAGTAGACACCAACATTACTTGGTTGCTTTCTCAAGATGGAATACAGCAACAAGAACAGGGCACAAAGACCTATGTTTATGCCGGCAGAAGTCAGAAGAGCAGAGATTTTCATCTCTGTCTTCCTGGAACAAAAGCTTCAAGCATTGTCAGACTAACATGTGAACTACAAGGAAGCAGAGAATTGCAAAATGCTGCAAAAAAGTAAATGGAGGAAGTGTTAACTTGTTACAGAGTTAATTAACATTTCCAAACATTTTATCCACCAAAACAACTGAAACCAATTGAAAGTTTTGGAAGTTTACAAGCAGGCAAGAGAATAAATATAGTTTATACAATGAAATATTCAACAATACAAGGACATATAAATCAAACAAATTCTACCATTCCAGGTCAATAAATTAGATTCCTATTGCAGAGTTTTGTTGTGACATAAATTATAGTGATTGAAAAAAAAATGAAATAATTTTGTGCATGGGAACGTAGTTTCTGTATGGGCTAAATTGGAATTTTGTAACCATAAATTATAGTCTACTAGAATGCTTAAAGAGGTCAATATAAAGGAGTTGCCTTGTTTGTAGAATCATCATGAACATTTTGATAGAATGGTTACAGAGATCAATATAAAGGAGTTACCTTGTTTGTAGAGTCATCATGAACATTTTGAAACATTTCATCAAGATTGGTTTATTTCCCTTTCGGCCTATGCACGAGAAAGATCTTCAACTGACATTTCATTCAAAAGTCTATGCGTCATTATGTAGCATGATTTTGTTTTGATACCGTTCATGGAGTGGTACGCCTTCATTGAAATGTCAATGTTTCTATGGGTTGATTGGAGTCTACATGAAGTGATTTCCTTTCTTTTCTATGCATGCGGTGCAATGGATCTTGGTAAGTAGAGAATCAGGTACTCAGCGTGGGCGTCCCTGCTATATAAAAAGACATCACGAAAAAAGGGAATATTTTTCTTCTGTGACATCATCCTTTTTGGAAGGATCTAGAGAGTCTCGGGCTCAATGTTGTAAAACATGTATGCATTATATGTGCGGTTAGGCAGTGCATAACACATAACTGAGTTATATGATGCACGATTAAATTATGTGGAATTATGTGAAAATTGATTTTTAATATAAGTGTATATTTTAAATGTTGAAATTCCCAAAAGAAATAGGGGAAAAGAAAGGATATGATAAAATTTCTACAAGAAATGCAAGAGCCATTAGATTTTGTTTATGGCTAATATTGCCTGTTGTCTAATTAACTAACCATAACTCATAAACAACATTAAATTTTAATATAGTAATAAAAAACCCATTAACAACAAGTAATAAAAAAAGTATCCCTTAATTTACCTCTTTGCTTGTGCAACTAGTTAAATGAAAAATATAGTTATGCCTCAGTCACTAGTTCGAAGACTCAAGAGATCAACACAAGTCTTCTCCTGTAAGAGACGGAAAGGGGAGCGAGAAAAATTGGAAGATAAATAAAATAGAAAGGGTGAAAATTAAGAAGTTATAGTCATTGCCATCTCATTGGTTTGCTACGCAAGGGAAGAAAGGGAAGAGAAAGTGGGGTTGTTCGGTTCTCAAGAACATTGGTTGCTTCAATGCATGGAATAAGAGCAGGTACTGAGAATGTTAACACTCAAAAGACATGGTACACCAAGGGTAACTTCTTTAGATGCTCAGTTGAAACAAAATACCTCTGTGTGGAAAGTAGAATAAATTTAAAGGATTGTTGTAAAGAAATTGTATTGTTGTCTGCATATATACATATGTAATTTGTGCATTAGTTTGATTATAAAATTAAACCTAGGTGTACCTCTCCTTTTTAATAAACTTTATGTTTACCATTTTTCACTTCCTAAGAAATTGTAAATTACATGCACGCACACACATACATACATATATGCATGTATGTACATATTTCAAATGTGTTTTTGCTCTTTCCAAATAAACTATCTGGCTTTCTGCTCATTTTCTCTCTTTTTAATCCAAAAAGTATATTTATTGTCTCCTATTTTTGCCTCTTTCCACTAGTTCGGTTAACAGTGAGGGAATTAGAGAGTCAGATCCTACGTTGTCAGAGGATTGTCGACGATCCTGTTGGAGCTGCAGAACATTGATATAATTGTTCCAAATTTCTAAGGTTCTATGATTCCACAATCTGGATCGTGCATTCCAAGACACAGTTTAGAGGGTCTACTGTATTCTGGTAACAAATTGGATTTTAGTTTAGGGATCAGGTCTAGTCCATAGGGTTTTGTTTAATTTGTTAATGAACTTAATTTGAATAGGTTTAATGGGAAATGCATCAGTTTATAAAAAACAAAAAAGAAATAATATAATCACGTGTGTAATCAATTATGCAAACACAAAACACATATATAACCGATCATGCGACCTGTCTGCATAACTAAAATGCATATCCTTATTTTATGCGGTGGTCACCCACATACATTTATGCATAAACCTTGTATATGGCATGTACTTACTATGCATAAACCATATTTTATGCAATGGTCACCGACATACGACATGTGCTTAATACTTACTCCTCAACTGTGGATACAATGAAAGAAATTTCTATAATGTAGCTAATAAAGAGAGAGAATTTGAATAAAAATAAAAAATACTAAGAGATATCAACATAAATGCAACAAATCAAAGGAAACCAATTGGATACCCGCAAGTCCTAATGTAATCAAACAAACCATTATAAAACTCTTACATTTATTGTGGAGTCGTCAAGAAACATAGGTGCCCTGAACGCCACAGGTCTATCCAACAAGAAAGAAGCATTCACCGATTATCGAGATATGCCAGCACGATCATCCAAATTGTTCATGAATCCAGTACCTAGTAAAGGAAACCTGATCTCAGGGAGATTTATGTCCAACACCATCGTCATAATAATAATGATTCATGGAACCCCAAACCCTAACCGGCGAATAAAACTGAAATGAAAAAAATAAAAATCGCAGAGATGGAATTAAAGCCCTAAAGCAAAATGTGAATAATGTCGGAGATTCGAATGATGAGAAACAAAAGAATACCTAACGAATAACAAATCCGGCGGTTCTCGATCGACAAAAGGAAGAAGAAATCCGGTGAAATATAACTCAGAAATTAGGACAACGAAAGAAAAAAGGGCGACAAATTCGGGCAAAATGCGAGGCCGGAACGTGTCTTGAGCCCATTGGCTGTGAAACCGAACGTTGTGCGGTACGGTCCGTGTACTGAAAGCGGGTCGGATTCGAGATGGATCCAGACGTATGAAATAAGGTCCATTTGATAATCTAAGCGAAACTAAACTAAAAAAATAAATAATTCTTCAGATTCCGGTCAGATTTGGGACCATGGGATTCGTGGATGTTAGTTTTGTGAAAATCTAATGGAAAGTTCACTGTGGTCTTAATAAAAGAAATAAAGATATCTAACTTTAATTTTCTCAGAAAACAATAAAATTTCATGATAGTTTCTTAAGTTATTACCTAAATTTAAAATTAAGAAACAACCTAAAAACAAAAAGAACTTGATATTTCTAATTCTAATAAATTTCCTATCATCTCTTTTTGATGTTTTCTATTGTCTCCACTCTGTGTGTCTAAGTAGTGGCTAGTCCACTTCATCAGTTCCAATCGTCCAGTTCACAAAATGACAACAAATGCTACATACAACATAAACATTACGTCCGCTGTGATTTCAGTTGCCAAATGGGCAAGTTTTTTTTAAAATACCAATGGATGGTAACCGTGGATGATGGTTCTATGCAGCACTGACAAGATCCAAAACCTGAATATGAACTCGACTAGTGAGCTGACATGACCATGACGACCACGAGCTTGAGTTCCTGTTTCGTTCAGCTGCAGCAAAAGTGTTTGATTGAGATGAAGGTCAACAAGCAAACTAATCTTGTATTGGACAATCAGGGGCCTTCCCATGGGCCTAGCCACTTCTGTGAATTGAGAGAGAACGAAAGGTGCAAACAAACGTGGAGCCCATAACATTTAAGCCCATAACGGGAGACTAAAAGCATTTTCGGCCAGTCAAAGGCAGACAACAAGTGAGCCCGAAGTACAAAGGTCGGCTTGGACTCATATGGTGTATCCACATTCCACAGTGCAAACCGTGTCATGTGACCAAATCAGGTCGGTGGTTGCGGTCCGGCGAGGACAAGACCCGCCATGCTCCGATGGGCCCATCGCTGTCCAGGGGACCAGTCCGGCTGGGGCTACCGCGCCGGCCCGGGCCGTGCCATTGTTGGTTCCATGGGCCGCTTGCAAGCCCACACCGGCTGCAGGTGGTCTACTGTTCCCGGCACGTGCCCGGGTCAGGCCCCATCTGATCACATGACAGTTGGAAATTTAGTTGCGGTAGTTGGAAGTCAGTGAGGAAAGCCCCCTCCACATGCAACTGTCAGTCAGTGTGTTTGCATTGGATTTTCGTGCAATTTTTTAGAGTGAAAGCAGCAATGATTTGACTGTTCCTCGCGTCGATGTGTCAAGTCTTGCTTATTTACGGAACAATATTCTAGCAAATTCTTTTTCAATGTTGAACGCTGATGTCTAGTCAATTTTTCGAACAATATTTCAGTTTTAGTTTGTGCTTCTTTTCCATCTTTGTTTGTCGGGCCTGTTTGGTCTGAAAACACTCACGTAAGTGAAAATCTGTGGGTTATTTAGAACAAACTGGTTTCATGTGGAAACCTCTCTGTGGGCCCCACTCAAGTTCTCTTTCCACGTGCTTTCAAGCCCTTGCGGAGCAGAAACCTCATGAAATTCTTTTTGTGGGCGCGCAACCGCTATTTGCGGGCCTCATCAAGTTTTCCGTTTTTTAAACAACCAAATGTAATTTAAGATATCTGGTACCACTCAAAAGAATAGTGAATTTTCAAAGTGAGTTTCAGGATAACAAACAGTCCCTAAGGCGCTGTTGGTCTGTGTGATTCGTATGCGAAAATATTACAGAGGGGCGCCATCTCAGCAATTTCTTACAGCTGCATTTGTTTCAAAGTGAAAACATCATCATTGCATGGGGTTCACAAAAATCCGAGCCAAATTTCTCTTACGCCGGTTTTTTAGAGTTGAGACCTTGAAAGTGCAAGAAGAAAAACAAATACTAAGCATTCAGGTTTCTTTTCCCAGCCAAACAACCCCGTCGAGCACGCGAGAATTTGAAATGGAATAGGGCAAGATCGCGATAGATATTCGAGTTTCTCCTCCGGTGCCAGGTCGCACACTGCGGCGATTAAATGTGAACGCTGACACCCAACCGACCGATGAGTCACGAATAGTGGAAGAAAAGAACGTTGACGGTGACACTAACACAAGTGAAGGATTGTGCAAAGTAAAGTAAAGCTTACTGACCCGATCCCACCTATTGACACCCCAACGAATCGAATGTTGCCAAAAAGACAATCCAAAAGTATCGACTCCCATTGTTCCCGTGTGGGACCGGCCTGGCTCGATCGAGGTCCTTTTTAGCTAAAAATCACGCACGTGACTGGGTGTCTGGTCGAGCCCGGTGGAATTCGGATCGGGTTGGGGCTTGGCAAGGGTCCAAATTGACAGCTACAAATATGTCGACTAAAGAGGGGCTCGTGTTCTCCTGACCGTGGAAGTTGGAGAAAAATTTGATCTGTATTTGTTCTTTCTTTTGCCCACAGGCTCTAAATTGTCTCTTTTAGGATCTCAGAATGGCAACAATGGGGCCAATATTTCCCTGCCTGTCTCTCAAGCATCCAATATCGACTCTTGAGAGCTTTCAGGGGATTAAGTTTTTTCCATATAACCCTCAATAATTGATATATTCCATTATAATCTTCAACACTTTTTATACCTTTAAAAATCTTCAACAATTTACAAATAACTCCCTAAATGGTTGGCGCGCGCGTCTTAAAAACTAATGAAGCAGCGACAGATAATATAAGAAGTGAGGGCATTGAGTTTATTTTGCAAATTATTTTAAATAGTTTTTAGATTATTTGGTGGGATTTATACAGAAAAGGCCTTGTTTATGGGTAAAAAAACTCTTTTTCTTGTTTCAAATGAAATTAATGGTCCATATTTAATATAATTTAATACAATCATGTGTAAGGAGTGGATCTCCACTGCATTGTAAATTTGAAACAGTTCAGAATGTAGCCATTAATGTTAGGTCACCTATTTAATTTTATTTATTTATTTTATAATAAAGTTATATGTGTTGCTTCTTTTTCTCACGAGAAGAGAATATCTCAACACTGATTTTGGACTCTAGCACACTGATGAGACCAGTACAAAAATATCCCTATGAATGGATAAAAAATGAGAGAGGAGACAAGAAAAGAGGACACCATGTGTCCCTAATGTCAACCAACTTGAAGCTTGTGGGACTCTCTCAAGAACACAACGTACAAGTCAATTGGCCCCTCATGCACTGAATATAGGTCCTTGCTGGGGGAGGAAATTTTGCATTAAAAGGATGAAATTAACTTCTCTCAACATCTTCATTTCACACTCACATAGCAAATATCCAAAATCTTGATTAGGTTGCTCTCTAATTGACTTCAAATCAAAGTCAACCTGTGGAAAATTCCTAAAAACTAATTCATTACCTCATCTCTTGCAAAGATCTCCCAAGTCTACCATGTTTAGTTTGTTATGGGTAGTTTTCATTGACTATAAGAGTGTACTTCTCAATATATGACTTATAAGGGCAGTAAAGCCTAGTAGCCAGGAGAATAGATGTAGACTTTTGAGTTGCTAATGCCAAATTCGAGGACGGAGTTATCGCAAAACAGGTGCTCACCAAGATTCTGACATAGCTAGAGGCAGCTTGCTTAATTTAGGACATCATCTCAGTTGCCACTCTTGGATTACTAACTCAATATTTTGACCAGATATTGATATTGTGGATATGATCTTATATTGCCGATGCATGCAACAAGACAAAATGATGGATATTGTCGATTTTGATAACAGAATATACCGAGATTAACCATCACTATAACAGTGAGATCTCCCGCCCATGTTTATTAACTATACTTTGGAATTTCAATCACCATGCTAGCGGTTACATAAAAGAATGTCGGTAATTATTAAGTCAAATGAGGCATAGAAAACTTAGAAAAATTCAATTTCTTGAATGAGAGGGCAGTGAGTCAATACATACGTGTAGAATTAGGCCCTAGGCTAATAGAGAAGAAAGCAAATTGATGATGATGATGATGATGATGAAATTCTTAGGTCTCACTCTCACCCAATTGTTGGTGATCTTAGCATGGGCTAGCCAGCTAGCAAGTCCATGTTAGTTGTCACCCATGGACTCTGCATGCATGGCGCCCATCATTTGTTGGTTCCCAAGGTGGGCCCCATGGGCTCATGCAGGCCAAGTGCCGAACCACATGCATGCCAACTTGAGGAGGATCATCCAGTGGCCGGGGCCCGGCCGGGCCGGCTCCAGGGGCGGGCCCGCTGTGGGCTTGATGCCATGCAACGATGCTGCGCACAGAGGTCAGCATTGAATGAGGTCATGAAACCGTGGTCGGTTTGTGGCGAAACGCTTTTTCATGGCAATTTATGCAGCAAGTTAAAACCTAGCCTACTTCTCCAATTCACTCTCATTCGAGTAATGTTAACAAGTAGTATACGAATAATAATAATATTATTATTATGATGCTTTTCTAGCTCAAACTTCCAAACTCAAAGATCTCAAAGGCTGCATGTGTAGCTCAACTGGATGAATGTTTAGAAAGAATGTGAATCCGCACCGTGCCTTCGCGATTAATAATATCTTATTTTACGTATAAATGTGCCCAAATATAAATAAGATTTGCATCTAGGGAAATGTTTTAATACACACATGGTGTAACATAAGAGCCTATGAAATTACACCGTATATCATGCATTCCATGATCCAAACTATTAGATGTGATTTGCATGTTCTAAAAATCATATGGATCAAATTTCATTTGAATTGAAACTTCTTATCTCACAAATCAAGTAAATAAAAAAAAAAAATGGCTGAATGTTTGGAAATTACACTGTACTAGAAATTCAGATACCTTCGAGCAAAATTATTTTTGTCCAAAAAACCTTTTTCTTCTTTTAAAGAGGTATAATCATTTCGTCTCATAGAGATTTTAAAAAATGGGGAAAACTTTCCTAATATAAATAAGATATGTTTTTCGACAATGCCATAAATGATGATAAATATTACCCCAAAAGACAATGATGATAAAACGTTAATCGTGTGAGTGGGATCAAGCAAGTATATGTTTGCCTCAAAGTGTTTAATTTTAGTTATTTTATTTTATCTTTTATGCCGCTAAATCTTTTGAGTGGCTATACATGGGCCTCTACTCTACGGGACAAACTGACATGGCTACCTTTTCACGTCAATGCATTCATAATAATATACTATACATATTACATTCTATACAATTATGTAAGCTAATGGTACCCACCAATCCTCAATCAAACTTATGTCACACCCAACAACCACATTCTTTCATTAATCCTCAATTAGACCTTCTTCCCATGCATGTGCGTGTGTGTATTGTTTAAACAAATCTATCTCCTCCCTTTTAGCCTTTATGTACGGCCAGTTGAGAGCAAAGCGAGCTCGTTACAACTGTTGAAAGATTTGAATGGCTAGCTGATCTCGTACTTGAAAATAATATTCAATAGTCAATGATAATAATGCATCATGCTTGTGACTGGCCCCATCATACCAAAAATGGAGTCACATCGGATTAATTAACTAAAAGAGTATGGGTTGTGTTAATTAGAGTGCAAAATCTAGGAGCCAAAACAAAGGGCGGTGGCCCAATCTGGTATCAAACTTTGAGGATTACGATAGTTTGATGCTAACATTGATTGAGCCTCGAGCCAGACTCGAGGCCAACGCGGAATTGAGCCTTAGCAACTAGCAAACCGTGTTTAGAGACTAGCTAGGTATTTGTAGACCTTAGATCAATTCAATTCGATTCAACTGTTTTGGTCCGTCAGTATGTAATTGTGGACCCAATTGATCGATGGAGACGGAGATGGGCTCGGTCGCAGATGGTGTGGGATCGATAAAGATCACGAAAGCTACAATTTTTTTTTTTTGTCGAAGTGTGTAATTTTATCGATACTGTCAGAGGTGATTTCAACGTTACTCGATTTGACTTTGAACGTGGTATTGTCGGAGATTTCCAATGGACTTGGTGTCAAATTTGTGAAGACTAGGACAGGCGCAGTTTCGCAAGTTTTGACCAGTTGCACCTCAAAGTTGCAGGCGTTGGAGAGGAGGAAAAGAGAATGATATTGGAATGAACAAACCACCGACTTTAAACACAAGTCAAGTAATCACCGTTAAAAATGCATGGGCCTCTTAGTACGGATTCGGTTCATTTGTGATCCTGTATATTATAAGACTGACAACCTCGCTGACAAGCAGATAAGATGTCAGATTTTAAAGGAAAAAAATTAAATTCTTTGTACCTCTTATAATATTATAAAAGAGCTAATCTCACGTGTCAATATAAGATTAACTCTTTTATAATATGTGTGTGTAGCTCACACACATGAACCGAATCCCTTATAATATGCGTGTGTCGCTCATAAACAAGAACTCATGTACACATGCCCGGATTGACGATGACACATTATACCTATGAGAGAGAGAGAGAGAGTACCAGTTTAAAGAAAAATATCATATTCAAGTCCTCTTGTTTTTCACTTAAAAATTACTTTTGGAGTGGACAATTTAACACATCATCACAACCATCAACTGTTCTTATAGAATGGCTGTAATTTTTTTCGGAATGAACAATAAAGAGAAAACGATTATAACTTGTGAGGAATTAATACAGTTTTGTAAAACTGAATCACAACTGTAATATAATGTTTTTTTAAGAATAAAACAGTACAATAATCTTCTCATAATCTGTCATAGAGAATTAACAGAATTAACAGGATAAAAGAGTGAAACGATGTAATATTCATAAATTTTCGTAGAAGGCAGATCCACTGTTTCTGTTCGGTGAAACTGAATAAAAATTACAACAAAGTATTTCACATGTGGTTCCGTCTGTTCTGATCAACGCCCTAGCATAGAAATAGGTTTCACGTTACCCATTTCACATCGGTTCATTCGCAACGGAGAATTAAAAGAGCGGTAGCAAATTTGTAAATAAAAATGGGCCAGTTTTTTTCAAAAAAATGAAATAGCATCCATGTAGGTTCCATAAGGAACCGACGTGGAATCTCTATAATGTCACGTTAATTCTGTAAAGAACCGACAAAAATAAAAACGGGTCAATTTTTTTCTAAAAAAATATAATAGAATCCAACGTCGGTTCTTTTCTTCATATAATCAACAATGAATCTCTATAATCTCACATTGGTTCTGAAAAGAACTGACGTGGAATAACATATCACGTCAGTTTTGTTTTAGAAGCGAAGTGAATTGTTTTTTTCAAACTGCGCGTCTGTGCTTTTAGCTCCCGATCTAACTCTCTCAACCCCCAATCTAAACTCTAACTCTCTATCTCTCTCTCTCGCCTCTCACGACGCCCTCAGCTGCGATCTCTCGCCACTTTCGCATCTCTCGCCTCTGTCCACCGCAAGCTCCGTCGCCCTTGCCCCCGTCCGCATCCTTCGCTTTCGCATCCCTCGCGTCCGCCCTCTGTCCACCGTCGGTCCATTCGCGAGGTCTCTCGTCCTTGCCTCCATCGCATCCCTCGCCTCACCTCCCTCTACAACGAGGTCCCATCGCCCTCGCCTCTGCCCTTCCGTCTGTCACCTCCGTCCACTGCCCTCGCCTCTGTTCAACGCCCTCGCCTCTCCTCTCGACCATCAAGCAGGAAAAGCGGCCACAGAAAGCTCCCTATTGCTCTTACGCAGGCAATTCACTAAGTAAGAATCATGATTTTGATTCTATCAGTTGTTTCCTTTCTTTTAATTGCATTAATATTGTTTCTTTTTGTGTGTATTGTGGTGGTGGTGGTGCGTGTGTTTTGTGCTTAATGTGTGTGTGTGTGTGAGTGGTTGGGGGGGTTGGGGGGGGGGGGGGGGGGGGGGGGGGGGGGGGGGGGGGGGGTGTTGTTGCGTGTGTCATAATCCATCTGTGTGTGTGGTGGTTTGTATGTATCATGCTTGATGCATGTGTTGTGTTTTGTGGTGGTGGTATTTTTATAAATCTATGGAGTATTATAAGAGGCACCAATATTTTTGAAAAAAAATATAAAAATATTTCACGTCGGGTTCTGTAACTGTTGTTGCTAATTCGATATTTTATTTTGGATGCCTAAACTAATCAAATATGAATCAGAAATGGGTGGATGCTCATAGGTTGAGTATCGAATATTGAAATGGTGTAAAAAAGTTTATCAAGCTTTCTGCTGAACGTGTGAATAATCCTAATCATTTAAAGTGTTCGTACATATTATGTTGTTGCCTTGAGAATATTACGGTTAAAATATTAAAAGATTATTTATTCGTTAATGTGAATGACAAATATTATACAAGATGGATATGACATGCTAAGAGTGTAAGAGATAGACTGGTTAATTAAGATGATATAAGATGTGATAAAAGTGAAGAAATCGATCGTAGTGAGGGTGATAAATTAGAAGATATGATCTATGATGATCACTTTATGGATCGCCCACAATTAATCTATATGTGTCTGGATTGGCTGGATTATATAAATGTTTGATATATATGTGCGTGACATTCTGTACTATGTGTGACTGGACTATATATGTGTTTGAATTGGCTGGAATATGTACACATATTTGTACTACGTATGCCTGAAAACATTAGAACTAATTTAAAAAAAAAAAATAGTATATACGATGGCTGTTCCACATTGGTTCTTAGTAGAATTGACTTGAAAAGTAGGCATTTAATAGAATCGGCGTGAAAAGTAGACACTCCATGTCGGTTCTTACGTGGAATGTATTCTTTCAGAACCGAAGTGGAAAGTTTTTCAGTTACACACCTATTAAAAAATAATTTTTAAAAACATCGGTCATTTAAATAACTAGCGTTAAATATTTATTATAACGTCGGGTGAAAACCAACGTGAAAAGTGTGAATAAACGCTGGGTACTATTTTTTTTTCACCTCGGTTTAAACCGACGTTGAATGCCCTTTCTGTACTTGAGCCGAACCGAACATGGACGTTTGTTGTGACCAAAGGTTTCATGAGGGTCCCATGTTTCTTATAAGTTAGGGCTGACATGGCCTTGTGTCAATGGCTAACCAAATCCTCTCTGCTGCTTTGACCCTCACACCTTTGCTGATTCACATAATCCCCTGTTTCGTAATACTTTTATCGACAGAGACGAGCAGTTCATCCTCTTACCCTTTTCATGTAGGGCGTGCTTGGTTAAGGGTAAACGTGAAGAAGTGGTAGTAGTTCCCTTTGAAAGTTGAGAATTGATTAGTACGCCTTTCGGTGTTTGGATTTTATTGTGAAGTGTGATTTGAAAAATGTTATGTCTTTTTCGATATTTGGATGATAATGTGAAAGTGAAATTGGAAAAGTTGGCCACAATGTTGACCGCAAAATAATATTAAAATAAAAATTAATTAAGAAAAATAAAAAATGGACTGTAATTAGAATGCAAGTGAGATTTACATAAAAAAAATTAACTATTTTGTGCTACAACTTATTACAAATGAGATTTATATGACCACAAAATTAACTGTAACAATCTGAAAGTGAGAAAATGGTTATGAAAAGAGAAAAGAAAAAAGAAAAAGAGGTTTTCTTATTTTCTTTTTTCGATGTTTGGATAGATAAGAAAATGAGCAATAATACTTCCCCATTTTTTTACTTTCGCTCACTTTCCTGCAACCAAACACGCCCGTAATCTAAGCACACTAACAACAACCATAACAACAACAATAATAACATTACTCATAATAGTAATAATATATCATTTGCTCAATATCTCAGGTCAACGTTATCCTGTGTCAACCCCCAGTAATATCCATTCACTCGACGATCTTTATATATATTCAACAACCACCTCTAGCTCCAAGCAAACACCAACCCAAGTTAAGTCTCCCCCATTCCTTTTTCTTAAATTTCTACAAATATCTCTCTCAATATCTATCAATTTTTTCGTTGTCATTCTCCTGCTTGATCTTGATCACAATAGCAATCATGTTGTCAAGAAAAGCTGCGTGCAACTCTCATGGGCAGGACTCGTCCTACTTCCTCGGCTGGCAGGAGTACGAGAGGGACCCGTATCATCAGTCACTCAACCCTTCAGGAATCATTCAGATGGGCCTCGCCGAGAACCAGCTCTCCTTCGACCTCCTCGAGTCCTGGCTCTACCGCAACCCCAACGCTGCCGCGTTCCGGCGCGACGACGGGGCGTCGGTGTTCAGAGAGCTTGCCCTGTTCCAGGACTACCACGGCCTGCCTGCTTTCAAAACTGTGAGTTCAATTAGTGCTAATTATGTCATTAATTAGTTACAAGTTTACAAATTACAACCCCATGTGACACTGGCCCCCAGGCTAGCTAGCTAAGATGTCACCAGATTCTATGCGGATCGAGCGATTCTAGAGATTCTTTTTTAGAGTTACCATCACCACAGTTATCTAGCGTGTTTGGTTGCAAGTAAGTGGACGGAAGTAAGAAAATGCGGAAGTATAATTGCTCACTTCTCCATCTATTCAAACACCGGAAAAAGAAAATAAAAAAACTCCTTTTCTTTTTCTCTTTTTCTTTTGCACAACCATTTCCTCACTTAAAGAGTGCTACAGTTAATTTTATGGTCATGTAAATCTCATTTGCAATAAGTTTTAGCGCAAAATAGTTAATTTGTTGATCATGTAAATTTCACTTGAATTCTAATTACAGTCTATTTTTTATTCTTCTTAATTAATTTTTATTTTAATATTATTTTACGGTCAACTTTGTGATCAACTTTTTCACTTTCACTTCTATAATATTACCATCCAAACACTGAAAAAGACATAACATTTTTCAAACCACACTTCCCAACAACATGTAAACATCGAAAAACTTACTAACTAATTTTCAAGTTTTAAAAGGAACTATTACTACTTCCTCACTTCTTCACTTCTTCACTTCCTCTCTTAACCAAACCGGTGTTACTGTGACTTACAAAATATACATTTACAGGCACTGACAGATTTCATGGCGGAGCTGAGAGGGAACAGGACCGAGTTCGACCCGAACAACTTGGTCCTCACCGCCGGTGCCACCTCCGCCAATGAGACTCTCATCTTCTGCCTTGCAGATCCCGGAGACGCGTTCCTCCTCCCAACTCCGTACTACCCAGGGTATGCACATTATACAGTACTCAGTTCATTTATATCTTACTCTAACGTCACTCAAACGGTGTCCTCGTCTGATTGTATACTGCAACTCGCAGGTTCAATAGAGATCTCAAATGGCGGACCGGGGTCGAAATCGTCCCCATCCACTGCTCGAGCTCCAACAATTTTCGCATCACCAAGGCCGCCCTCGACGACGCGTACCGCCGCGCCGGGAAACGGAAGCTCCGGGTGAAGGGCTTGCTGATAACCAATCCGTCGAACCCGCTGGGCACGACGGTGACCCGGCTGGAGCTCGACACCCTCCTCGACTTCGCCGCCGCCAAGAACATCCACCTCATCAGCGACGAGATCTACTCCGGCACCAACTTCGACGGGCCGACCTTCGTCAGCGTCGCTGAGGCCGCCGCGGGCCGTGCCGAGGTCTCCGACCGGGTGCACATCGTGTACAGCCTGTCGAAGGACCTCGGCCTGCCGGGGTTCAGGGTGGGCGCGATTTACTCCGGCAACGAGGCCGTGGTGGCCGCGGCGACGAAAATGTCGAGCTTCGGACTGATTTCGTCGCAGACGCAGTACCTGCTGTCCGCGATGCTGGGCGATAAAGAGTTCACGATGACGCATGTGATGGAGAACAGGCGGAGGCTGAAGGAGCGGCACGGGAGGCTTGTCGCCGGGCTGCGGCGGGCCGGCATTGGGTGTTTGGACAGCAATGCCGGCCTGTTCTGCTGGGTGGACATGAGGCACCTGCTCAAGTTCAGCACTTTTGAAGGGGAGATGGAGCTGTGGAAAAAGATTCTGTACGATGTGGGACTAAATATCTCGCCGGGGTCATCGTGTCACTGTGATGAGCCTGGTTGGTTTCGGATGTGTTTTGCTAACATGAGCGAGGAGACGCTGGAACTCGCCATGAAGAGGCTGGCTTCGTTCGTCGAGGCCGGCCGCAGCAGAGGAAGGCGGCCGAGGTCGCTGGCGTCGCGGGCAAAGTGGGTGCTGAAGCTGTCGGCGGCGGACCGGAAGACCGAGCGCGCACGTTAGCTGTAGGTGGTGTGAACGCATGCACTTCGTATTACGTAATTAGATTAGTGTGTTGTTGTTGTTGATTGATTGATTACGCAGTCTGTGATGTAATTTTTGTAAACTGTTTTTTAATATTCCTTTTTTTTACATGGAATTCGAGGTGCACTCAGTCCCGTTGGGGGACTTGGAAGTGGCCGAGGTTTCACGTGTAAGTCCTCCTTGTTTGACCTGAATCGATGAATTCGGTTGAGTTGTTCCAATCTTTTCCCCCGCTCTAAAGATTGTCTTTTTGGAAAAAGTCAACAGTCTTGTAATTTATTTTATTTGTTAATTGCACTTTTAATTCTGTCACTCATAAATAATATAGAATGCATGTAGTTAAATAATCAACAAGGGGAGTTGATACATAAGTTGGCAACTGCCGTCAGTTGGCGAAATTATGCCCATCCCATCCAGAGTTTCATAGGTGATTGAAATCTTCATTAATCGTAGTATCACATGTCCATGGGCAGCTTCCACTAACAATTATTTTTAGAGAGAAATTGACTGCATCTACTTATTTCTTATTTCTTAATGTAATTATGAAAAACTCAGCTTCATAATTTGTTTGGCCTCAGCATCATTCCTGTCAACAAAAGACAATCAGACAAATCAGATCTTTTTTTTATATATAATTTTGTTTTCATTTTTACTTTTTCTCCAATTCAGGCATTATTCTTCACCGTGCAGTCTGAAGAAAGCGTGTTTTACATTGCAGGTGAGCCTCGCTGCGTGCGGCTTCAGCACTATGGATTATTCGATCTCGATCTCGAGATGATAGAGAGGGGATTAAATCGAATCGATCAAATGGCAGAGAGACTCAGATTCAAAACTAAGATATTTTTGTGAGGACTGCAATCATGATCGCCGTTCTAATAAAGACTAAAAAATAAGACATTTTTGTGAGAAATGCAATCATGATCACACTTAATAGAAAGGAATGCGATAATGAGCACAACCTCATAAAGACTCAAAAATATGACATTTTTATGAGGACTACGATCATGGTCGCAGTCCTAATAAAGCGGATTGCGATCATGATCGCAGTGTTATAAAAACTCTGAAAACATGATATTTTTGTGAGGACAGTGATCTAATAAAAGACTCAGAATTGTGACGTTTTTGTGAGAACTGCAGTTATGGTCATAGTCCTCAGCTTAATACTGCAGAGGGACATTTAAGTATTTTTTACCAATCTAAAGCGTACTCAATAACGCTTTTACACTTGATACGTTAGCGTGCGACTCTCAGTAGCGCTTCAGTGTTTGACACGTGAGTGTGCATCCTTTCTTTGACAAAGAGATGACTGAAGCGAATTAAATTTTATGAGTGAGTTTTTTTCTTAATCACGATTTGATATAGGTGGCTCAAATAAAATCCTCCCTATTTCTAGCTTATTCCTTCCACACACACAACACCCCCCCCCCCCCCCCCCCCCCCACCCCCCGCTTTTTTACTGAAGTGCAAGCTCAGATGTATATTGTTATATGTGCCGAGTCGACGTATGCTGTTATATGCAGAGCGACGTCTACGACTCTATCTAACACCCACGTTCCATTTGCAGTTTGAAGTTGGATGCACATATTATTCTCTCAAATACTGTTTCCATAATAATCTGTAAAATAGTCTGTCTAGTATTCTCTTTTTGCAAGTGGTGTCTCAAGGAAAGGGGAAAAAAAAAAAAAAATTCCAATCATAATCATTAATAGAATGTAAATTCTATCTAGGTGTGCACATTTGATTTCCTCACTCTTTATTTATTAATGAAAACCAATAAAATTGATATTTATTATTATCGCTTTTTATTATATGATAGCTGTAACTATTCAAATGAAACAAAGGGGCAGTGGTTTGTGTTGGAATTGAAGAATATGAAGACCAACAGTTTGCACCAAGCTATTGGCTGTTTGGCTAGGAGTGAAAGTGAGAAAGTAGTAATAGTTACTTTTGAAACTTGAGAATTAGTTAATAAGTTTTTAATTGTTTGGATATTTTTGGGAAGTGTGGTTTGAAAAATGTTATGTCTTTTCTGGTGTTTGGATGGTAATGTGGAAGTGAAAGTGAAAAAATTGACTGCAAAAATAATATTAAAATAAAAATTAATTAAGAAAATAAAAAATTGGACTGTAATTAGAATGCAAGTGAGATTTTCGTGATCACAAAATTAATTGTTTTGAGTTACAACTTATTACAAATAAGATTTACATGACCACAAAATTAACAGTAGCACCCTGAAAGTGAGAAAATAGTTGTACAAAAGAGAAAAGAAAAAAGAAAAAAAAGTCTTCTTATTTTTTTTTTTCCGATATTTATATAGACTGGGAAGTGAAAAAATGACACTTACGCATTTCTTTACTTCCGCCCGCTTCCTATAATCCAAACAACCTCTAATGAAACAAACACCAAACATAACCATGTGTAGTCTAAGTCTAAAAGCAAAGGTATTAAATATTAATGTAAAAGGCCTCTTTAATTCCTCTTTTTTTTTTTTTTTAGGGTGTTACCTTATGACCAATGATGCTCAAAATGCAGCTAGCTAGCTCAAGAATATTTTATCATACATTCTAATAAAAACTAATATCGATCAAAAGCAAAAAAAAAAAGATTAATGATGAGCCCCCACACATCAGCTGCCAATTAATGGCTTTAACTTGATTACGAATTTTCGCCGCAACAAATCGAGAAACGGCGGGATCTGCGGCGAGATGGGGCGGCTGCCGACGGTCGGAGGCAATGCATGTTTGGTACTGTAGTTTTCTCGATCGACGACCACCGACCCCAGAAGAAATAAAAGTGCCATCATGTTGTTTTAATTTGTTGACACTTGAAAGTTGGCGACGTGAGTTTTTTTGGTTGGTTGCTTGCAGAGAACGCAGCGTATCGCGAGGCCCCATAGTCAACCGTTCGTTTTCAACTCTCAATCCGTTCAAAACAAAACAAAACAAAATAATTGCCAATCTTGACGCGCTTCCACAATATTATGTTTGTAAACTAATTAGATGTGTGTGTGTAGAGTTTACGCGCTTTTGTCCACGTTAGCTTGGTTTGGTCTCAATACTACATGCATATGACGTTGCATGACGAATGTCACGCTACTAAGTTCGAGATTGAGAATAATGAAGAGAACTTTTTAGCCATAGCTCTTCTAGGCCGGTTTGTTTGGCAGAAAATTGAATGGAAAATACAAATTTTTTTTCTTCTGATTTTGACCAGGCTCGTAAGCTTTTCTTATGACAGAAAATCAACCCAGCTCATTTTACTCTCTATAATGTTTTATTTTTCCTCTTGAGAAAAACTTCAAGAAAACTGATAGTGTCAATTAGATTAATATTCAGTTTAGAGTTTGTCAGATTTCTAATTTGAGCTTTTCTTATCAAACATTCATTTAACATCTTCCTGCTCTTGTACTCGTGGAGACTTATTTTTCATAGTTGTCGAGGTTTCTTGATACCTTGACTGATAACGAAGATGATTTGACCACGGCGCGATTTATACACCAAGGTTATAGGTTTTTTACAACATGTTTGTTTTTATTTTACTTGTCTCTTGGATAAAGAGAGAAAGGTTCACCGGGCACACAAGAATAAAAATCACCTTTTAGACGCATCTCCGGACAAATGAGGTAAAATTCATTATCATCCCAGTAATTGAGCAACATTTTAATCTGAGTATGTTGTAGAGTTTTTCTACAAATTGGAAAAAAAATGCTTAGCAAACTATTTATATTGAATTTACAGACAAGTGGGCTTTGAGAAAAAGAATTTATGTACCCAGCACCAGCTCCTACAATATTGAACACACTGAGGAACATATAAAATCTTACATCAAGATAGTATCCAATATGTCAATCTCTCTTGAGCCATTTGAAGTACCGTGACTCGATGGACTTAATGAGCTATTAACTTTATAGTTCTTTAAAAATAATGTACTTGGAGTCTTGGACTATTTTCTAACGAACTAACAAATGAATTGTGTTATATAAGTATCAAATAGAGATATTCAAGCCACACTACTTGAATGAAATACCAAACTCAGATATCCAAGACACACCCACATGTGGAACACGAGAGGCTCTTGGGCTTTTCACTCGCCGAATAACTTAAAGAAAAGGAAAAAAAAAGAAAGAAAGAAAACAAAGGAGGTTATCAAGTCTACCTAGCATCTGCTATTACTCGCAACTTCAGCGCACTATCCGTTTGTCTGTCCGTCTTCATCCGCATAAGAGAAAGTCAGTATATCTCTCCTCCTTCCTGCAGCATGCAGCAGGAGACATACAGAGATAAATGTCCCCCTCTTTTCTCCCCTTCCCCATTTCCCCCTTCTCCTTCCAGCCTCTTCCTCTTTCGTTGATGCTCCCCTCTTCCTCCTCGCCTCTCCTCTTTCTTCTTCCTTCTTCTTCTTTCCTCCTTAGGCAAAATTGTCTCCCTCCTCTTTGCCGCCGCCGACTTCTATGAGCTCGATTTCCGCCGCCCGCAGTAATCTAGTTAATTACATCACTCTCTTCTGAAAACTACTTGCATATGGATCATCCGTTGTCTGTGGCTTGAAATTACATTCATTTTTTAATTTTTTTTAATTATTATTTTTTGATGAACAAGGCTTAACAAGCTCAAAACAAACAACAGAAATAACTACAGCCTGAAGCCCAGCCCATCAATAGTTTGCAAGTGGCCCATATTTATTGAAACTTACATGGCCTGGAAAACAGTTTAAACTGATCCAATCTAAGCCCAGCCCAACAATCCTGCAAAGAGAGGCTATGAATTTCAGTGTTCCCCCATTTCCCCGCTCCCCCTCAAATCAAACTTCAACAACTAGAAACCCTAACCCTAATCAATCCCTCCTCTCCACCGATCATGTCAGAGTCCACTGTAAACTCCCAACCCACGGCCTTCTCTACCTTTGTCCGCCAAATGCTCGACGAAATGTCCAAGCGACGAAAGATAGAGCTCCGCATGTCCCAAGACTGCCCCATCGACCTCCGCGGTGAGCTCACCAAGAGAAATCTCCTCCGAGATAGACCCGAGTTCACTGTGAATGAGCAGCTGGCGCTGTTCCTTTATTCCCTGTGGCACAAAGATGGGACCCAGCTCGCTCAAGATTTGTTTGGGATTGCTTGCGAGGTGTTTGATCAGTGTTTTTTTTTTCAGGTAACAACGACCATCCTCACAATTGGAAGGGATTATATCAAGCTTAGGGATACTAGTGACAAGCCCGTGTTTAAGTATGTCAGGAGGTTTTATCCTTACTTTAAGGTAATTCTTTGGCTAAAGGCGTCCAAATATCCCTAATTTGGTTGTTTATATGCAAGAAAATTTCAATTTATCTTCTTGACAAATTTTTAAGATTAATGGTTTGTACAGAGACAAATTTTGAATTATATCTAGGCCCCCATGTTACATGCATAAACACTAGACAAGCATGCTTTGGGCGCTAAGTCCATCTTGAAGTTAGAACATAAGAATCTATTAAATTGCAAACTGATACCCCTATTGTTTCCCTGCCTTTACACCTAAATACCTTATGCTTCAGCTGCGTTTAAATACCTTGATATTCTTCTTCCGTTAAATGCATGATTACCACAATGTCTTGTTGGAAAATTTTGCACTTGAATTTTCTCTTTGTGATGGATTCGGAGCTTGAGGATTGACGAGTTAACAACTTGGGTATTGATTCATAAGGTGAGCTTTGCCATCAATAGGGCCAGAGGCTGTACGTGTGTATCAGTCTTCAATCCCCGCTCATCTGTCTTGCGGTTACTCCTCTTCTATGTATTTGTTGTATATCCTTCTAGTTACTCTCTGTAAGTTTGTCTTTGCTTAATGATGGCTAGCTGCCCTCTTGTGAAAACAAAGATTACGGATCAGGGTTTTGGGGTTGGGTTGGAATTCATTAAATCATTAAGGGAAAGAAAAAGGAGAGGATGAAATGCATTAATTATTTGAATGTGGAGATTGGTTTCAATATTTGAACTTAGAAAATGTGCGTTGTAAGAGAGAACTTGTATGTAATGAAGAATACAAACTGTAGTGATAAAAAATTGACCCTCATCAAGATGGTGACGCATGTCCATGCAACTGAAAGCCTCCCACTGAGACATCCACAGCTCCCGGTCTGTTCTGAGGCCTCCGCCACTCTACATCCTCCTGGAATCACTCCAGACCGCACCAGAGTCAGCTTTTAAACCAAAAACTCTTCCACCTAGAAAGCTCCGTTATCTCAAGTCATCCCGAAGTAACCTCTACCCCGAAGACCATATCCCTCCGGAGCCATCTATAGTCCAAGGCTCCCGAATCCACTCCAGAAATTCCAAGCAACGATCACCGAGGGGTCCGCCTGCAGTTCCGCCTCTCCTTTTGCTCCCCAGTGCGGACAGTTATAAACAGTGGTGAGATTTCCTGCATGAGATCCACACGGTCTAACGCCAATAATTACAACAAATCAACACGTGCAGATCATGCAGTTACGAAGATCTGACCAGCACCCTATCTGCTCTATGCCGACAACTTAGTATAAGTAGATCTTCTCCTCCCGCGAGAAGGAGGTCCTTCCCTTCCAACTGATCCCAACTCTGAAATATACCAACAAATTTTCTATAAACTTTGTAACTTGAAAATTATAGTGAAATCTTCTCCTTCTTCCGTCATTTTTCTCGACTTGGGTTTTCACATAAAAAAAATCTCTTGTGTCTCTCCTTTTCTGTGTTGCGCATCACTTCTCTTCACACACTTCCTACTCTCGCTTGTGGTGTGGATCGATTATCGGATCGCTCGCGTCGAAAAATTTTCACCACAAACTGGTGCTTTTCATTGAGATATAAGTCTTTACACTCAAAATTTCTCTCCTAAAAACCCAAAAACCTTGTTAAAAATCCTCTTCCATAACGCTGATGGCTTCACAAAAGCAAACCGTCACTCTTAATGATACAACGTGCAAGGGCAAGGCTATCAGTACCACTGAGGCACGGTCCCCCACAAGCCATCAATCAACCACATGCCGCTAAAAATACCGGCTCCTCTCGCCTCCGGGGGCAACTGCCAGTGCCTAACCATCGCAGCAATACGAAGACTAACTCTTTTAGATGCTCGCTGACATGAAGGAGCAGATGTAGAAACAACAAGCCTAGACTGATCGCAATTAACAGCAGGCGGCTCTCGACCGCGAGAATGTTATCCGTGAGTAGGAGGACATTGGGGCAACTCAACAACCAACTCCAGGCTCAAATAGCTGTCCTCTAAAATAACCAACCATCGACGCACTCAGAAAGCGAGCCTGAAGTAGGTGGGTCTCCCAACCTCTGAGCCCTTGACGAGCTGATTTAAAGACGGATCGCGAAAATCAAACTGCAAAGCCACTCAACACCTCCAGTTGCCAAAATCTTTCACTCCCCCCTCTCCGAAGAAATCCTAGAGTGCTAGTTCTGGAGAAAGTTCTCAACTCCTACCTTTATTACTCCGAAATGAGCGACCCCGTCTAACACATCAGGCATTTTCGAGATAAGATGGTAGTCTATTCCCGTAACGATCCACTATTGTGCCTCACCTTCCGCTCTAATCTGAAAGGTGTAGCGTCAGATTGGTTTTACTCTCTGCTACTCTGCTCGCTTTGCAACTTCAAGGAGGTAATTGAAGCATTTTTCACTCAGTATGCCTCTTATCGGGAGGCCAAGAAGAACATACATCACCTCTTTTCTATCAAGATGAGGCAGAGCGACATGCTCAAATCATACATTGCCTTTTTCCAAAATCAAAATTGAAGCATTGCATGGTTTATATAATATACAAGAAACCACAGAAAAGGCAGTTGCCAGAAGTGGAAAGTAATAAAATAAAAAAAATTAGATACTAGTTTCTCTTTTGACACATATTTTATTTTCTAATAAATTTTTTAAATCATCATAAAATATACGGCCAAAGCATAGATATGTTATTGAATCTTGCATATCAGTAAACTTTTCGTAGTTAAATCTTGTTGCTATCATTAAGGTGATTCATGGATGCGTGAGGACGGAATTACGGTCTCTTTATTATAGATTAATCAAATAACGTAAGTTTCCTTTCAGCTCGTAAATTACTTCTTGCCCCGACATTTCAAAATTTAATATTCCGTTTTAAGGTCAAGGGGTTCAAATTAAATTTCCATAAGAATCAAAGGGTTAAAAAAGTTTCCATGAAAGAGAAAACGGAGTACTAAAGAAAATAACTCGTTAACAGTGGACCTAGAATTAACAAATGAACATAAGTTTTCGCTACCTCTTAAAATCTTGCATCGCTCACCGCAACCACGCGCTCGGCGCTGCACGCCCTCTACATCAAGTCCTTCGTCCCGTCCTCCACTTACAGCTCCAACCACTTTGTCCTCAACGCAACGCTCTCTCGCTCGCCCACCAAATGTTCGACGAAATCCCCGAACCAAACATTTTCTCACACAACGCCCTCCTCAACGCCTACTCTCGCCACTCCTCTTCACTCAACCGAGGCCCTCTTTCGCCGAATTCCCAACCCAGATCTCGTCTCGAACAACACCTTGCTCACGGCCTTGTAGCCGGTGGCAGGACCCATGATGCGCTTAACCAGTTCGATGAAATGCGGAGGAAGGGAGTTGATGGTGATGGGTTTACAATGTCGACGGTTATATCAAGCGTGAGCGATGGCAGGGTCGAGCAGGTTCAGGGGCTGGCTCTGGTTTAGGGTTTGGATGCGTATGTTCCGGTCGGGAATGCGCTTGTTAGCTGTTACAGTAGGGTAGGGATGTTTAGAGAGGCGGAGCGGGTTTTCAAAGGGATGGGGGTTGATGGAGGGAGAGATGGCGTTTCTTGGAATTGTATGATTGTGGCTTATGGGCAGCATCGCGAAGGATCAAAGGCTCTGAGCTTGTTCCAGGAAATGGTACGAAGGGGCTTTGAGGTCGACATGTTCATGCTTGCGAGTGTGTTGACAGCAGTCACAACTGTGAAAGATATGCGGGCCGGTGCCCAGTTCCATGCTCAACTGATCAAGAGCTCATTCGAGCGGAATTCTAACGTCGGCAGCAGTCTGATCGATCTCTACTCCAAATCTGGCGAAGGTCTTGCTGCAAAGAAGGTGTTTGAAGAGGTAGATGAGCCGGATTTGATCCTCTGGAATACGATGATCTCCGCATACTCCCTGAACGATACGTTCTTCGAAGAGGGTCTCCGTTATTTCATACAGATGCAGCGAGCTGGGTTCCGACCTGATGACTGCACCTTCGTTTGCTCTATCAGTGCTTGATCGAACCTCTCGTCTCCATCACAAGGACAGCAGCTGCACACTCTTGGCAATGGAGTCTGAATCCCCGAGCAATCTAATCTCTGTAAACAATGCTCTGATATCTATGTACTCCAAGTGTGGGAACCTCAAGGATGCTCAGAGTCTCTTCAATCGGATGCCAGAACGGAACACTGTGTCTTTCAATTCTATGATCGCTGGTTATGCTCACCACGGCCTTGGATCTGAAGCATTGGTTCTGTTTGAAGAAATGCTTGAATCAGACAACAACACACCTACAAGCATCACATTCATTTCAGTGCTCTCAGCTTGTGCCCACACTGGGAGGATCAATGAAGGTTGGGGATACGTCAATTTGATGAGAGATAAGTACGGTGTTGAACTGGAGGAGGGGCACTATTCTTACATGATTGACCTCCTTGCGCGTGCTAGGAAGTTTGAGGAAGCCGAGGAGATGATCAGGCCAGTGTCGTTCGACCTGGATTCGATTCCATTTGACCTGGATTCAATCGGTTGGGCTGCACTGCTTGGTGCCTGTCGGACTCATGGGAATCTCAAACTGGGCGCCAGGGCAGCGGAGGAGCCCATCCGACTTGAACCTTCGAATGCTGCAGCCTATGCAATGCTCTCGAACATGTATGCAACCAAGGAGAGGTGGGATGAGGTTGAAAAAATGTGTTGTAATTCAATCAATTTTTTGAGGACTAAACTAGCTCGGAGATAGAATTCTAGCATTTTGCTTGGCACATAATCATTACGCGCAGGCCGATCTTTTGCATCCATATAATGTATTCAGTCTTGCTAAGAACTGAGTCACCAATTAGGGTTTCCTGGTTGCGGCTGACAACAGTAGGTCTTTATCTGAAAACTTAGATGCCTTGTAGCACTGGTAACTAGGTGCTTAGATGAAATATTTGACAGCTCGGTTTGTATGAGTTCTTGCTGCTGGCTTGCTCAAACTTCTTTGTGGCAGCTTCGTCCTCTTCCAAGTTGGTCTGAAGAAAATATTTCTGCCACCAGGATGGACTCCGCAGTTTGGCCTTCAGGGGAAAATGAATGTCAGTAGGTTATATCAAAGTAATATTTCCAATATGCTAACTAATTTGCAGAATTTAATGAAATTTCACAATAATAGAACACGACATGATAGAAAGCAACTGCCTTTAACATAGTGTTGCATAACTACAAGCATGAACAGGAAAGCAAATAATGAGGAGCTAATGTTGCAGGCGCTCCACCAGATGTACTATAGGACATGGGCGAAAAATGATAGTATGAATATATCAGGCAACATTAAACAGCTAACAACATTGAATCACTGCTAATCTATAACAAGTAACACGCTATGATTAACTTATTGAGGAATATAACATAAAGACGCAAATATATGATCCTCATTAACCATTTGAGTAGCAGTAGACCTGGATGCCATATCCATTGATATAGGCTTGGCTTTGAATCAGAGTATCTGCGTTAAAGCTCTCAGTCTATTGCCAATTATTTGTTTATATGCTTGATAGCTCAGCCGCATGCTAGACCGTTCAGAATATCATAACCATTAGAACAAGTCTGATCCTGCCTTTGAGGTTGGCAATATTAAGTTTTCTTCTCTCTCTTTTTTTTGGAATTTTTTTTTTAGAAGTTTGCAGTATTAAGTTGGTCTGACGTTTTCCAAAATAGAAAAAAAAATAGTTAAATGCATTTATCTTCAATATAAAGAAATAGAGATGAGTTCTTTAGTGTTCTCAATTCCAGCTCTCTTGTTCATCTGAGCCTCTTCACGGTGGAGAACTATAGATGCAAAGTAGCAAGAAACAAATACCATTCATTACTTCATTATATCTTGAATTAAAGAAATCTAATAGGATAACAACTCAATGGAAGCACCATCATTCAACTCTGGGGATCAGCTACTGGACCCTTTTCTTATTAAGCTCTCTTAGCCACCTCCGCTGTTAAATTAGCAAGTATCACATCCATTTAGGTCTACCCCTAGTCTAAACTTCTTCAAATGCTATCACTCCTCTTAACGGCATACTCGATCGGTCTCTATACCATCCGAACTGATTCACATACGTAAACAAGGAGATGAAGTAGATTGCCTGAATTAGAATTTACAAAGTCTGTCCCTTTTGTAGGAATAAGCCTTATATAAAGATCACAAAGTTTAGGATATACACAACTAAGACACCAAATTGGGTCCAAGCTGACTCCATAGAATTGGGAGTAACAGTTTCTTTCCCCAGGAGCATTGCAGGTATTGCTCTGAGAAAGGGGAGCTTAGTTACCTAACACCCATATAGGCATGATGGCCCCATTAGGCCCCCACATGGTATTAAAAATTTAGAAGCCTAGATTGAAGTGTTAAATCACTTGGATCCTCTTAGAGTGACTCTTCCAGAACAGTTAAATAAGAAGAGGAATCAAAGAGACACATTAGACGGGAATTTACATGATGGTGATGTTGAAAGTATTTAGAGAGACAACTATAGATGATCAGTAAAGTCATAGATATTAATCTGAACATATCTCAAGCAGGAGCATATCTCGAGTGGCAAAGCACTTTCTTCCTCGTGAAAAGGTTGTTGGTTAAAATCTCCCCATCCAAAGCAGTGAGAGAATTTTCAAAATTAAATTTGCAAGAGTGCACTAAAGAGTACACTATAATGACTTGATTTCTCAGCGTTCAGAGACTACTGGTCTCAACTAGTGGCTCGTAGAGACTCATTCATCGCGTATGAAAACTACTAGTAGTTTACATATTCCTTCCTCTCATTATGAGAGTTCTTTTTCCTCAATATGAGGCCTAGATATAACTCTTCGAGCCTTTCTCCAAATAAAACAGTCTTGGCCCAGTTATATAGAGACAACCGTACAATAGCATAATACGTGAATGCTAACCGGGGTGATTGGGAACTTACCATCCTCCCAAATTTAGTTTGCTCCGCCACCTTCAACCTCCGCTGACCTGGAAAACCTGCAATGCATGCATCTTGATGAGAACACTAAAACATAATAGACACCAACAGCTATAAAGTACAAAGCCAATCATCTGGGAGTTAAAGAAGCTATGAATGGTGCAAGTTAAAGAGCCACATTCCCTTTTTATTCAGAGGAAAAGAAAAGAATGCATTGCTTAGGGTTTCAAGAACAGGTCTATGTTGCTCAAAGATGCAACATCAAATGTTCAGCAATGTCCAATGTTTAACAATATGTGGAGTCATCAACCATATCCTAAACTACAAAGAAGAACTGCCCATAAACCCTCGTCAGAAAAAAAATAAAAGAAAAGGAGAGTGCAAACTTCAATCTGCACTTTTTTAAAAAAATAATTCTCTTGAGCGAAGGGACGAGATAGGGAGGCCCACACTGAAATACATTATAAGAATTGTTGTGCCAACACTCCATAAATCAGATATAAGTACAAATAAGTCCCATAGTCAGATTTAAAAAGTTACCCGTGAAAACAACTAAGCCTTCCTTGGATACCCTTGTCAGTTCTAAAAGGGTCTTGTTGACATATTTTGGAGACAAGTAATCCAATGCATCTGAAATGATGACCAAAGAGAATGACTTTGATTTGTAGGGAAGAGGAAACTTAATATCAGCCACACGCACGAATCCCTTGCGCACAAGGCTCCTGCAGCTACTGTCAGGATCATCCAAATCGTATGGTTCCACACCCCAAGCGTCAGAAACATCTTCTTTCAACAACTTAGAAACCACTGAACAAGTCTCCGGGCCCACATGCAGAACTTTATTCATGCTCGCACCATATGCATTCTTCAGTATAGGTATTGCTTGTTGAACTTCTAACATACATGAACCACCTGCAAATGAAGTAGAAAACATCAACATACCAGAAATGTGAATTTACTTTGCACTAGTTCAATGTGATGATTTAATAAACATATTAGCAAAATTTAAGACAGTATAATAATATTCAATTTCATATGGAACCAAAAAGGAATTGGACTATGCGATATGGCATCCAGCAGGACTGACCCATTGCTTTAGATAGTCTGCAAAACAGATGGAGTTAGATTAAACGTGCATGTGCTGGTCATGTTTTTATTGACCCACGATAAGCACACATAAACAAAAGTTCAGAAGGAATGGGTACTTCTAAAACATGAAACTCATAAATATTGCAATTTGAAACCGTCCATTTAATAAGCACAAGATGCATAGGCAAGAAGCCTCTAAAACACTTGAATTTCATTTTTGGCCTTTTTAATGTACACCAAGATTGATAGAGTGAATTTTCAAATTTGATAGCCGGTCATCAGTTTTGCTTTCATTCAAATCCTACAATAGCACCAAAGTATATCTCCACAAAATAAAATGCCAATTCCACAAGAGGTTGTTAAGAGAAAAGAGTTTTGACTCACATAAAAATTTTTACAAGGAAGTACTAATAATAACAAACTCTCACATGCGAGGCATCTATATCCTGCATGTGATGCATCTGGTCCACTTCACACCAAATATAATTCTCATAGACCTACTTCTGGTGTTATCACTTATCACATAACTATAGAGTCAGTTCAAAAAAGTTAGGATGCTTGACATGGGATTGTAACCAATCCTGAGTTTCATGCTTTTGGGTTTCCCATATATACTTCTTATAAGGCAATTCTGGCTTTATCACACAAACATAGAGAAAATTTACACCCATCTTGTTGAGCATGACATTAGCTACATCATGTCTGTGGTAGATAAGTGGTTCATTTAATATGAAATCAGAAGTCTGCAATTTTGCTATCTGCATACTATTCATGTTGTATGTTCTCTTAGGTAACTAAACTACAAGACTAAACCTACTTTTAAATTATCAATGAAGCAAACAACAAAACAGTTTGAAAAAACAATGGAGAAGTACTCGATATCTTTTAAAAAGTTTAGTTTTGACTTGGAATTTAGGTGTCTATATACATATAAGACTGTTCAGTAATCGAATAAAAGAAGATCAAATATTTTAGTCAAAATATTACAGCACTTTGAAGTTGATGCATTTTCCTTTAGGTTTCAAATTATAATACTAACCAATCACTTCAATTGTGGAACCTCATAAGAATTGCACTTCTCATTGTCACATATCTATAATGAGGTGTGACCATTAGGATGTTTTCCCCTCCGTCAAACACACAATATAAACATTTCCAATTTTAGATTTGGTAAAATAAATACATTAAGAACATCCCTGTACTAGTTAATTATGTAAAGATGGTCAATTTTACAATAAAAAGAAAACATCAATTCAGCAATTTTCGCTTATCAAAAGATTATAACAAAATTTCAGTAACAAGCAACATCTATAATATTATTAAATTGTAAATATCTACTCAGATTACAGTAAGCTATGATAAATCAACAAGGAAAATGTTCACTGAACCAGGAATTGAGAAATATTGACAAATGAAGGTAGGTAGGTGCTAACCTACACCATTAATGGAAACTTCCTTTCTGATTGCAAATCCACCTGTACATGTTTAACCCGTAGTTTAATTTCCAAAAAGAAAAAAAAAGGATCATATTTGATAAATTACAAGAGATCCAGAACAACAAACCCCTGGTTCTACCCACCTGAGCTCTTATAAGAATATCCAATAAGAAGGAAAGCCCCCTGAAATGCAGGTTACAAATTAATCAAGATATAATATCTTCTAAATAACACATCTATACATTCTTCTACCAATCGAAATTAAAATATGAACACTGTAAAATTTTGCCAAGCTCAACCACTTTTTAGAGCATACCACGAGGACCAATCCAATAGAGAGTAAAGGCGAACTCTGCGACTTCTTATGCGTCGATCCACCAAGTGGAAAACTTCCACTGTCTGCCAAACGTCTAGCGGTGTTTCCAGGCCTCCTCGACATGGCGGCCTGCAATGTACATAGAACAAGCAATGCAAAAATTCTCAAAATTTAGCAAATTGAAGAAAGAAGACAAAAGACGCGATTTTTATTTTAGATCCACATATAAAAGATACACTCATCAGAGCAAAGATTAATTACAGCTCCAAACCACAATTAATATTGGATAACCAAAGAGAGCTCCCCTATTCCAAATCAAGATTGAGAAATGATTACCAAAATAGATCTCAAGCATGCAATGGAAGAACTAAGAAAGACAAATTACAGATCTTGAGAACAGATTGGCAACACAATTCGAAGTGTTCAAGATGAAATAATCCACAGAATCATTGAAGAAACATAGATCTACGATCGTTCAGCAGATCACATCAAACAAATTACAGCTATAAAGCCAAAAGAAAGCTCAAATCGAACAAATTCATCGAAAATCCACGAGATCTGCGTTCGTTCTAACGAGCGAGGATCGAAAGCATTTCATTGAAGAAGAGGAGAAGAAGCTTCGAGCGGGGAATTACCTTTCGAGAATAGGATCGAAATCGAAGTGATCTTAGTGTCAGATCCAAGCTTTTTCCCTCTTTTTTTGGTTTCTTTTTTCCTCGATCGAGAAGAAGTGGGTTTTGCTCGTTTGAATTAAATAAAGGATGGATCTCAGTGGGAGTCGGTCGTTATATATAGGGAATTTCTCTCTCCAGAAAGACTCGCGACACACGGAGAGAAGAAATTGGCGCGTCGGCAGCAAATGGACTCATGGGATTTTTTTTCTTTTTCCTAAAGACAAAACGTGAACCAATTGGTCGGCCCTTCGTTAAAAAAATTTCAATGAAAATCACGCAGAAAAATATAAAAAAGAAGTAAAAATTATTTTAGTCAAAAAGCACAATTGCAACCCGCAGATGCCAAATAAAAAATAACAAAAAGAATCAAACATCAGAACAAAGATAACACCCTGAAATAAAGAACTAGCACATTCAGCAGCTATATACAGAAAAAACCAGCGGAACAAAAATCAGGACACCACATCAGCATCGATTAAATTAATCAGAATCAGATCATGCCTCTACCCTGAATGTTCTTTGATAGATTACCGAAAGTGTTATCAACCGAAAACTGACTCAGCGTCCGCCTCAACTTTTCTCTTGCTCTACTTGAAATGAGATTGCTTCGGTAAGAAATAAAAGAAGAGCAAACATAAAAAGTTTGGATCGGTAATCTCACCAAATATTAAAAATTATGTTACTGCATTCCTCCAAATTTCCCCAAAAAAGTCACAGTAGATAAATCTCATAACACCCACTCCCTGTTATCAATACTACAAAATCTCCAGGAGGACCAAAATAAATTCACAGATGGGGAGAGTTGTGGGAATATGAGATTCAAATCATGCGCCACTCTTTCCCAAATTTGAATGATGAAAGGAAATCTAAGAAAAATATGATCAATAGATTCCTCATTAGCTGCGCGCAGATCGCAGATGTTAGGTCCCTGTCAACTTTTTTCATGAGATTTCTCCCAAGTGAGAATAGCACAGTTAATGACCAATCAGAGAAAACCCCTAATGTTCAATAGTGCCTTCACACCCCCAAATGATCTTGGAGAATGAGCACCTAAGTCTGCCATGTTCAGCCTAAAGTAAACATTTCTAATCTAAAAGGCCCTTTTAGAGTCCCAGTCCCAAATGAGACGATCTCTAGACCTTGATAAAAAATACACATGGCACGAAAGGAGATGCATTAATTCTTCTTTCATGTCGGAAATATCCACCTGAGCCAAATCCTACACTTTGATGTTCCTACCACTACTTGACCAATGGGAACAATGGGAAATGACAAGCCAGGGGAATCTTGTGTCATAGCAAAGAGTTCAGGGAAAAGTTCTCCTATAAATGAACGTTCGAGCACCATTTATCCAATCAGAATCTAGTTCCTCTACCGTTGTTAACCTCTGTCACAATCTCTAAGAAAAAAATTTCCTTAACTAATCTCAATCCTTTCCGAAAAGGAAAAGAAAACTCCCAATTAATGCACTGTCAATCCAACGCATAGCCGGTAGTTGTGAGAGATGAGAGATGCCCATTTACGCTTTGGTTCATTAAATAACTTCCACCACCATTTTAGAAGCAAAGTGTTTTTGAAATCTCAAAGGTTTATGATGCATAAACCCTCAAACATCTTTCCCTTCTTGGGAGCCGTATTCCAAAGGAATTTTCGTCTCAGAGCATCAATTTCCACTCATCTGAAAAATGAGAAGATTGAAGAGAAATAAGTGGGGACAGCAGTTAAGACAACATTAATCATGTGTAATCCTCCACCAAGAGAGAGTGATATTTATTTCCACTGGGACTTATTAGGCATTTATTTAAACTAATGTGGGTACAATTGTAATCTTTTATTATGAAGAGCTTAGAAAATGATTGTCAATAAATAACTTCAATTTTCTTTTAAATTTTTTTTGTTCTTTGAGATAAAAGAAGTGATATAAAATTTATTTCTCCCACCACTTAAATTACTCAAAAATAATAGCATTCTCTCAGGGTTTTCTACAGTGATAATTCTAAGAGAAATAAAAGTTATCATTAGTTCTTTTTCCACTTATGAGAGAAAAAATTATCATGCTTTCATTGCAGAAGAAAAAAGAAGATTCATTTGATTGATTTCTCTTCAGAATATGGAATCTGTAAAAAAAAAAAAAAATTGTGAACCAAGAAAGAGTAAAGCAGGAACTGAGAAATCTCGCCAAATCATGCTCATAAATCTTTACTGAAAAACATATAAATTGTTTAATCTCCTCTATTTTTGTAAAAAAAAACTTTAAAAAAAAAAAAAAATCTAAAAAAGCTACAACATTGATGGAAGGATGTGCTCTTACTTAAATAACTCTTTGAGGTACACAATTTGAATTAATTTTATCATATTTAGCATATTCATTATAAAGAAAAAAAAAATAAACATAATTAAAAAAAAAACAAGAGAATGCCAATCATACGAACAAGATTATGCAATGGAGCTGATTCAGAATTATAATTAACCGATTGGATAAAGACTGGATGTCTAAATGTATCATTTGGAATATATTAGATGAACAACTAAATTTTTGGACACAGATGAACTAACACGATTGTAATTATTAAGACATCTCAGTATAGATATGTTTCAAACTTAGAAAACATGGTAAAACCCTTTCTCAACTTACCTAGTTATAAACTGGATCAAACCACATCCTCTCTCGCTATAGATATGAAAACAAGTAAGCTTCCCAAATTGTGCGAGAACCCACTTCACACGGACATGGTGCCAATAAATATCTGTTGCAATCAAGATATGTCAGAGCAATACCAAGGAAAAAAAGCAGTAGGGTTTGAAGTGATATGCACGGTCTTACAGCTGTGTCTGTATGATCACCCATCATCTTTGTTTGTAGGAACTAACCACCTCTGGATCAACTGTGAATATTTCAATAACAATTAGGTCAAAAATATCATGCTTATGATTAATTTGCAATATATTCAGAGCCATTCAATAAAAGCTCGGTAACACACGTATCCTGTGACAAAGTCATGCCTCCAACATTGCAATCTGTAACTTCTCCCATTGATTAAATGATACTAAGTAGTACCTGTTGAATTAAGTAGGACTGGATATAAATTGTTAATAAATCTATAGAATATTCAATGCAACTTGCAATGAACCATAGATGCAAATTACAAATAGTTACAAATCGACAACTATAAAATAGGTAGACATAGCATTACTCAATTCTGCAACTATGTTGGTCTCCTGTATGATATCAAGAACCAATGATACAATTTTCTTTAAAAAAAAAAAAGAAAAAGAAAAAAGATACATCATTTGATCCCTCGTTTCTAAGTGTGTCTTCCTCTCAAGTTTGTACTACCATCACATATGGCACCATTCTGAGAGGTGCTGAACAGTTACGAGCGCATGTTCTTCATTCCAAGACAATAACATATGAAAATTTTGATGCTGTGGCGGTTATTTGGTTTTGTCTCGCTTACAAAGGGAAATAACCTGTCAGGAAACAGAAAACAATAATAAACGTTAAGGCTTTGTATTTAACGCATTCCTGTCAAGATATAGCATAAAATGCTTCTCTACTTTACAAGAACAGAACTACTTTTTTTGGCTACCAGGTCAACCAAGAACACACACTTATATCGTGAAGATGCGTCTAGAAATGTGTAATATGCACTTTTTAGAATTTTCCATGTAGCTTTCTGTGTCCGTGCTACATGGAAGATAACATGGATTGTGAAAACTTGTGTTTATTCCAGCCAAACAACACGGAGACTAACCCTGACTGTTTCACAAGTTTTAGAGGGAAAAAAACTGTTTTCAAACAGCATTTCCAGTATTGAAAATTGTTGTTGCACATACAAAAATGCATAGGGAAAAAAAGGAGGAAGAAATAGTTAACACGCTTTATCCTTGGGAAGTATTTTCAAGTTCGAGTTTGTGTTTATTCCAAATCCTAGATGGATTTCTCTCTCTACTTTAAAGCAAAACAAGCATCCCATGTCCTTAGTGGACTTCATGGAGAGTAATACGAATCATATTTAAGAGCTGAAATAAACTCTTCATTTTTTTCATGGTTTTGTTTATATTAATTCTGATGACAACAATTTTATAGCCTAAAAAATAACAAACTTTTCAATGGAGAGCTATAACTAAATCAGGACCAGAGAGTTTAAAAATTCATAGTTCAAAGGTCCAAGCAGCCCACTGGGCAAAAGAGAAGAAACAATATTGCTTTCTGAAAGGATTGCTTGTTCCAATTGTCCTACATTCAAAAAGGAGGAAGGAGGGGGGGACCTCCAATATTCTTCCTGTGGGGAAACATCTATATATTACACCTTCGTGTACAACAGAAATTTCAAATTTTATAAAATAAAACCAATAAATAATTATGAAATATATCAACATTTGTGTACAATATTTATACAACTATACAAGTTATAAATAACCAGCAGCATCCAACATTTCATAATTATGGAAATTGATTAACGTTTAATGCACTGGAAACTGCTCCTTGTTTGTAAGGAGAATTAACCGTAGCATAAAATAGCCATGACATTACAGATCGATGATTTTTATTGTCTCATAAAGTGTAATCAAGTGATCATACCATGTCGAGAAACCTGGAATTTTGAGTGTCCAGGGAACACTAGTTCTTAACAAAAAAATTCATGGTGGGCAAAAAAAAAAAAATGTTTCCATGTGATACCTATTTTAGAGCTACTTTCTCGGGCTCTGTAGTTGAAGATGGTCTCCACTTGCGATCAAAAGGCCCCAAGCTCCTTGTTACAATGGTTTTCTGTTCACTTAGCTTCTTATCAATAACATGCAGCAACTCATGCAGACCAACCCCCATCACAGCAGAAGTTTTCACGATTTCACCTTTGGCATCAGAAGCTTTTAAAGCCGCCATCCTTTGCTGCCCAAAAGAAACAGCTTCTTGGTGATCAACACTTTCCAGACTCTCTTCTGATGATAGGTCAGAAGCCATGCTGTGCGCTTCTTGATTTGGAGCGAAGCCATCCTCCACTTCTGAAACAGTTTCTTCTTCACCTCCACTGATGCATTCCTCTCCTGAAATAAATTCATACCCTTCTTCTTTGCCTCCACTCAGGCATTCATCTTCTGAAATTGTTTCATACTCCTCTTCACCTCCACTGAGCCATTCATCTTCTCCTAGAGTTTCATCAACTCCAATATTCTCATCAAGAAGATCAATCTGAGCAAGTTTCAAAATTTAGCACAAAATAAGTTTCTTAAAAAAGTAGTAAGGTCATGAGAACATTTTGTTTAAACCATGGAGAAAATGTAGTGTGTTACTTTGTTCCAGACTTCAATCATATTTTGAATCTTTTCTTCTGACACACCAATTTGCTGCAGAACTTCCAGTACAGTTGCACGTTGCTCATCCAGATTGGAAGCACTGGAGTCTAGCACATGCTGCATAAGTTTCAAATAAGATCATCAGGAAATCTACTTCTAGCACAATGGTACTACCATGCAAGAAATATGCACCAAGTCACATTTGTGCTAAATGTTGGAAATAAAATGCCGGTCACTAAATATATGCAAGCTGAAATATAAGTACTCAGATTTCAGAGCCATATAGCAGCTCACCTACCACAAACCTGCACCATCCTTTAGAGGGCTGTAATCTTCTGGACCAACTAGACATGTCAGAATCTACAATTGCTTGAGAGTAGGATGCGAAAATACCCAAATCTGAGACCCACGTTATTATCCAAGAATAGTTTGCATCCTACCATGTGCATGTTACGAATGAAAATAGCTTATGGCCACTTTGTAACAAATTTCAGGTCTTGGGTTGTTACTGAAATATTCATATTCTAGATAATAAACCAGAAATCCCTACAAGTCATAGTCTCTCCTAATTTTGGTGGAAGCAATCCAATTCAGCATAAAAACAAAAGCAAACAAACAAAACAGTTCCTATAGCAAACTTGATGTAATATGGGTGGATCGCAGTCGCCTTCAATTCAAAGAAAAGAAGGAATTAGGGTTTGAGAAAAAGAAAATTTAGGGTTTAAAAAAAGAAATAAAAACCAAGATAAATTTGAGCTTTACACCACTGCACTCAATCGGGCTTCAAGTTCACACTCCTTATGCTAGATTGGGTTTCAAACCCCTTACACCTACCTCAATATCATAAGATCCCAAAATTTTAACTCAAGATTTTTCATTCATTCAATAATCAATAAGAGAGGCCTTGAGGCCTATTTATAGACTTTACAAAAATCCAGTCTCAGAAGATAACTGATGTGATACTAAATTCTCAAATAAAAAAATAACTAAATTCAAAATAAACTAAAACATAATAAAAAAACTAGCAAACAGAGTGATGTCTTCATCATTTCCCTGGGGTGGGAAAAACTCGACTCTGTCGAGTGTGGGCTCCCCACACAAAGTATCTCAATGAGGCCATGGTGGTGGTCGGAGAACCGACGGTCGTGCATCAAGTCTGAACCAAGGTGGTGAAGGTGAACTGGCCTCCGTGACAGATTAGCTGCAGTCAATAATAGACCTAGGAAGGTACATGCAATAGAAAGCATTGAATCCGCTCCACTAAAAATTAAACTGATACCAGGGTCCCATGAAAATTCAACTCACCGATAATAAAAGTAATCCTTCTCAGGATTCTAATAGGAGATGTACGTTGAGCGTGCAATTGTCTCACACCTAGAGGGAACCTCTCAGAGTAAATCGTAACCATCACCACATTTTTAGCGGCAAAATCCTGCAAAATCCTGTATGAATAGGCAATAAATTTGTAGTCATCATTACAAATTGTTATTTGTTTATGAGTCTCATTATGCATTTCAGGCAAATGCAATGCAACAAACTCACTAGGTAAAACTCCTAAAAATAGGATAAACAGATATATGAGTTTCCTAGGAAGACGTACATCAGCCACCGCTTACGGTATAACATCACTAGGACCAACAGAAAATATGACGTAAGTCAAAAAATAACCTCAAACATTCTCTAAAAGAAGAAACACTAGGAATAACCTGATGAGCCATGGTAAAAAATTTCATTGACCCACTAAAAGAGGAAAAAAAAATAAAAAGCAACCACATAACCACAGTCTACACAAGAGAACTCAAATGACGTACTAGATGTAACGGCGCTACTATCAGCGATCTCATACTCAATTCCGTCTTCTATAATAAGTATGACAAGTGTACCTAGTAACACTTACGGTCATACTAGACTCCACTAACACATGTTCAAAATCACTAATATCATCCTCTGAAACATCGATATCATGAGGTATGGGTGTACTAGACTCAAATAATGCATTTTGAACGTCACTGATACTCTCCTCATGAACATGAGTCTCATTAAGTGTGGGTATACTAGTTTATACTAACTCATTAACATCACTAATAACCTCAAAAGGAATGTGAACATCCTCGACAATCATCGAATTATCAATGTTATCAATTTGTACATTATCAATATGTTGACTCTTCGAGGGGCACCGATAATCATAATGTTCAAATTCTCAACACATAAAACACTTGATCGAGAGGCACTCGTAAGCATAGTGTCCATATTTGAGAAGAAAGAGTGGGAAGAAAGAAAAGGGAGATCTAGATCTAGGATTTTGAATTTTTTTTAAAAGGGAGAGAAGGAGGATATGAAAAATTGAAGGGGATTGAAAACCGAAGTTCTGATACCAAAATTGATGCAATATGGGTGGATCGCAATCACCTTCAATTCAAGGAAAAGAGGAAACTAGGAGTTGAGTAAAAAAAAAAAAAATCTAGAGTCTAAGAAAAGAAATAAGAACCAGGATAAATTTGGACTTCACACCTCTTGTACACGATTGGGCTTCATACCCCTTACACCAACCTCAAGATCACAAGATCCCAAGAAAATTAACATAAAATTTTTCATTCATTCATTCATTCATCAATAAGAGAGGTCTTGAGGCCTATAGGCTTTACAAAAGTCCAATCTCAGAACATAAACAATGTGGTGCTAAATTCTCAAATAAAAGAAAATAACTAAATTTAAAATAAACTAAAGCATAATAATAAACTAGCAAACAGACTGATGTCCTCATCAAAACTTTTGTTTCATGAATGCTTGTTTGAAAGCAATGCTCCAATTAAGCAAAATATGTGTGTATGCATTGATTAATAACACATGTCAACTGGGTCCAATTAAGGCTTCTGTATCCAAAACCCCAAATTTCGATTCAATGAAAGTTGTTACCCACATACCACTAAAAGGTCTGCTTCCACAACTTCTTCCAGGGTAGCATGAAATGCTTCCACTAGCTGCAAAATAACGTAAGCATAAATGAAGAAATTTTGCGGCAAAAATTTTAAAACAGTGTGATAAAGAATGGCTTAGTTGTTGTTGTTGTTGTGATAAAGAAACTGTCTGCAACATACCTGTACAGGCAAGTCCGAAATAAACCCTACGGTATCACTAAGTAGTACTTTCCTCCTGAACATAGCATTGGATCATAAAAGCCTTGTTAAGTACTATCTGTTACAAACCTCGATGAGATGATAAAATCATTAGACATCCCATAAAGAATTACCCTGATGGAAGAATTACACTTCTTAGTCGAGGATCCACTGTTGCAAATAATCTGCAAGACAATGAAAGCAGAAGTTCCAAAGCAAGAACCATATGTTATGCACTTCAACTATGTGACTTCTCATTCTACTAGTAACAAAGAACTATAACTCGACACAAATTTCTTCAGAGAAATACTATTCTGGTTAAAGAGTACCTATCATCACTATAAACATCACTTTCTGAAAGGGCGCTGACTAGAGTTGATTTTCCCTGCAGAATATACTAATATCAGAAATTGGAATTCAATACACAAGAAGCTAAAAAGCTTCTAAGAAGCAAACTAAGAAATGTGTATTACGACCCAAAACAAAAAAAAAAAAGGCAAAAAACAACCAAAGCAACGAATTTACCCCCCCCCCCCACCCACCCCAAAAAAAAAATCACCACCTCCAGAATATAGACTAACTATGCACACTGCAAATTTCTCAGAGAACCACATACAGCATTAGTGTAACCCACAACAGCAACTGTTGCAAGGCCTTCACCATGTGAACCACCACGCCTTCTTCGACCATAACGTTGTATAGCACGAGTTCGACGAACTTCTTCAATTTGTGATAGTAAATAATTTCGTCGTTCGTGAATTCTGAGGGCAGGAAAGGATTAGCATAATTGGCTTAAGACAGCAGAGTACCAAGATAATATGCAAGAAAGTAGCACCTTATCTGTCAATAACGAAATTCGGCACTTACTATAAATGTTTGACATGACTTACAAACTAATGTGAGAGCCTATATTCGTCAATGAAATTTTGTACTTACTATACCATAATATGTTCATACTAAAATGGCATGGTCAAGACTCAATCCTACTCCTGGAAGCCAATATTCGTGTTATCAGCTACTAGTGGTATTCTACCAGTAAACTCATTATCTCAAGTAGCTTTAACTGTAATATTGATTAAGACAGTTAAGAGATATACACAAACTTGCTGGATGTACATTTACCATGGATTTGAAATTGCTCATCATTTTATCTTTCTGCTTTTCAGGAATGTCTATGGTGTTCATGGCATGGGGTCAAATTCAGAGAAAAATGTGAAAAGAAATAACTCTAACCTTTTAAACGTCTAGACCTAACAAGGTACTGGAAAAATTGACTTTAATAGACAGCTCTAAATAAAATTTCAGCTTGGAAATTTACCACAGTCAAATAGTGGAATGCTTAGTGAAGGGTTGAGAAACTCTCAGAACAAGGTGCCAAAAGTGCACTATATATTTGGAAGACTTTGGTAGAGGTTCTAGAGAATTAGAATACAAAGCTTCTACAATAAGATTTCTTAAAGGTCTTCACTAGACGTAGGCAATGTACCTTCGCCGCTGAAGCTGCAGTTCAGTTTCTCCAGCACCACTGATAAAACCACGCCCCCCACTTCCTCTCCTGCAAAGACAGTCATTTCACTGAGATATCTGGCACAAAAATTAGGCAAAAAAAGAGTGGGGTAAAGAATGAACAGATCTTCTACATTCAAATAACTGAAAGCAACCTTAATTTATTTTACTATATATGATTTGTGAAGTGAAATCTCTGCATTTCTGCTGAGGTATAATAGTTGCTTGTCTATAAACTGTTGCATCTTTATTATTTTATTTCGTATATTCTTCCATACAGTAAACACATTAAACAAGTATTCATATACCAACATAAAATCAAGACGCTGACTTGAACTTATGCACACTTTTTTCCTTAACCAATAAATCACGCAAAAGGAGATGTTTTCACTTCTGTGAATGCAAAATACATGTCTGCTTCTTATTTATGCGTGCTCATTAGTTTTGCATGTAAAGTTATCTTGGATCAAGTTCCTGAAGAAGAAAAAAAATGTGATGCCCCTTTTTTAGCTATTGAATGCAATAAACTCACCCCCGGGCACTAACAACCTGAGCCTCTCCACTTTCTCCAAAGGTAAGCCGACCACCTGGACCACGCACACGTACAAGCCTACTCTTCTTATACATGAGAGCTGCTAATTCCGACTGGTAGAAAAAACAGAATAGAAGTAAAATCATTTACTGATATTTCAACAAATGCATCTACCAATAAATGCATCGCATCAATCATGAACCACAGTTTTATCTCAAGGAAAGCGAAAAATTACTAAGTGAAGGAAGTTCCAAACAAGTAGAATGAGATAATAATAAACCAAAGAATTTCAGAACAGATAAAGACCTGCAGCTTTGCTTCTTTCGTCTCAGCATGAGCATTAAATATCTCTATTATAAGGCCCACACGATCTAATACTGGCTTTTTCCAAGCCATCTGCTAAATAACGACAAGAAATAAGCAGCAGAACAATCATCGATTTGCATGTGTATGTGTGTATTTAAAATCAGAGATAATGCATGAGCTGAGCTGATATGACTTGCCTCCAAGTTGCGCTGCTGGATCCCAGAAAGAATCGTATTAACAAAAACTGCATCTAGCCGATCCTGTGAAGACCACAATTCAGTTTATCACGAAAAAAAGGGGGTTTGTGCGTGTGTGTGTGCGTGCAGTTTTTTTTTTTTTGGGTGGGGTGGTGGGGGGGGGGGGGGGGGGTGGGTGGTGGGAAGGTTTGGAGCTTAGGAGCAGAATTCAGGTCACTGCGCTAACTGAAAAGATGAAATGTCATCAAAGATGAGAAAAACTTTTATGTTATGAAGTGTGCGATAGAGGACAAATAATGATTGATGAGATAATAAAGGAATGGCGTCATGGACAACAAGCAGGAATTGGTGACAAACAAATGAGAATGTCGAAAGTCCAAATGGAAATAGAGTAGGCATCACAGATGATTAATACCATTATTAAAGTTACAAGTTATCACACAACAAACGAAAGCCATACCTTGATTCCAGTGCATTTATGTGACATTCGATATTCTTCACGGTTCCAGGTCCAAAGTATGTGTCTGCCACAAGCACAGTGCAAATTCTATTAATCTCTGCATGTCAATGCATTAGGTATGACAAAAAAATTTTGCCCAGCTGGGCATGGTCTAGTTCCCAGAGAAGTTCCTGTAAATGGTGACATGCAGCTTCCATGTATGCAAGATGACAACAAACCATGGTTTGCAGGAAAGTTTGAGACATACATGTCAATAGTTGAATCAATCAAAAACCGTGATAAATCATAGTTATCATGAGTTGTGAACCAATGAATTAACAGTGGCCAATTCCAAACTATATTGACTCAATGTGAATCAGCAGGAGCTTAGAAACTAATCTATTACGTGAAGAATTACCTATAGCCAAAGAGCATCTTTTTTCTAACCATAAAGTGGGCTGTACTTGCACTCTGTTAACTGTTTAATTGAACAGAAACCATGGGTTTTGTCTCTATATAATGAGGTCAAGTTGGTTCATTTACTTTATTTAGAGCTAAAACATATCTTTTTATCAACCTGAAAACTTTCATTTACCCCAAAAATCGAAATACACCAATCTACATTCAAAATCTCTGTAAATTTGCACACAATGATCAGAGATTGGAGAACAAACGAGAGCTCACCGGCCCTGAGGGATCTGGCGGCGGGGTTCTGGACGACGAGATGAGGCGGCGTCTTCTTGGAGGCGAAGTCCTCCTCGTAGAACCCATCTCTCTGCTCCTCGAGAGAGTTCGCGAGGTTGAGAGCCTCGGAGAGCTGGACTGCAGGAGGGAGGCCGGCCGGAGGCGGGGCTGGACCACGAAGAGCTTCGGTGGTCCCTCGGCGTCGAAGAAGAAGAAGCTCCCGGAGGCCTCGTCGCCGTCGCCAGCGCAGTCCGATTTTTTCCGGCGTCGGGAAGAGAAGGGAGCGGAGAAAGTAGAACTCGCTAGGGTTTTGGGAATGAGAGAAGGAGCTCGGAAGTGAGAGAAAGTAGTCTTAGCATTTCTTCTTCTTCGATGAGTTGGGGCTTTTTTGTCGGTGTTTTGATTTGAGAAGAAGAAGAGGGTAGGTTTTGTGCAGTGGGCCGGGCCTACTCCATTGGACCCACAACTTTTATTGAAGGCCCATGTTTTGGAAATTCTTTTAAAATGAAAACAGAAAGTGAAAAACAAAAGGAAATTTCGATGGGGAGAACACGAGAGTGAATCAGAGGAGAAGCAGCAGCAGCCAAATTTCTATTTTTTTTTCTTATTAGAAAATTTCTGCAGAATTTCAAAAACATGCGCTTGTTTGTTAGAGGAGGAAGAAGAAAAAGATGAAGATGAGCCCCGTGGACCCCACAGACGGCAGCAGCAGCGGTAAGAATCCACGGCGGCAAACGAGTCCGAGAGAGGAAGAATTAGCATCAAAAGCATGGGGAATTCTCCTCTTGGGATAATTGGCGCCACCGCCACCACTCTAGCGGTAATATAAAATTAAAATTCATCCCTTTTTGATCTGTGTAAAGGCTGAATTTTTTTGACTGATCTGTTTTGTGTGGAATTATTTAGGCAATTGAGACGTTAGGTAAAAGTTTCATTTTTTTATCCCTTTGTTCTGGCCTTTCTATGTGTTCTATGTTTATTATTATTATTGTTTTTTTTCCTTGGTTCATTTACTCAGTGTAAAGAATGAATCTTTCTCGAAATTTAGGTTTATATGCTACTTCTTAGAAATTTTCTATTCCCTGAGCTTTCTTTTGAGAATAGATTTTCTAAGAATTTCTCGTCCTTATGCACTTTCAGCATAATTGTAAGTTGGGTTATATTCATACAATTGTGAAATGCCAAGAAACTTATTTGAGAAATTCTTTGCTCTTTCAGGATTGTCGCCACTCTAGCCAACACTTGAAATGACTTGCTTTTGTTAGTGGGTTTATTTTGTATGGTGCTATGTGAAGGAAGCAATTACCACCGTCCTCCTACAAAACTCAACCATGAACCAATAGTTTGCTAACATTTTATGTTAGATTGTTGTATTTCCATGTTCGTTTTTCATTCAAGAACCTTAATGTTTATAATGAGTTCAATAATTTTCATAAATTAAAAACTGTTGAACATTGCTTCCTCCCACCTATGCGCTCAAATACACACACATAATGGCTGACTCTTAATATTCTTGCATCATCAAAAGGAGGGAAAAAATGGAAGGAAAGAAATGAAAAAAGAGGAAAAACAGAGAAGTCTGGGACTTTTAGTTTCTCTTAAAGCATATATATCTGATTTCTTTTTCAAAGTGGCAGGTCTGTCAGTTGCGCAGGACTGGCGATTGGTTCTACATACAGGTACTCTAAATTAATGATCTATTCGTAATGCAAGATTTTCTTATAATTTAGATAACCTACAAGTAATGGTTTAAGCTATGATATGTAGGATAGCTTCCCAACCAAAGATTGGTGTGTCCAACACGCCCATACATGTATTCCATCTATGTTCAACACTTTCAAAATGTGTAAACTGTTATTCACTTTGGAATTAAGTATGAGATGGTGATATTTCCACTTGGCAAAAGCGAACTATTTTATAGAGATTTTAAGAAACTTAAATTCTTCCATATGTGAATAACAACCATACACATATTTATATGAGTGAAATATACATATGTCCATAAGAAATATGCAATAGATAGTCATGTCCTCACACTTGGATTTTGGAGAATCGTTATGCCCAACATCTATTGTCCTTGTTTACAAATCATAGGGTTAAGGTGAAATGATTTAACTGATGAGTCAGTTTGGACTTAGAAAATTCTGACACTAAGAACTCCAGTTATCCTATAACTATAAAGATTGCAGCCTTTACTTTCTTCCTATATTTTTGTCTATGTTCTAAAGGCGTCTACTGATTTCTGTTTGCATTTCACCCTTGAATCAGAGCTCCAGTTCATCCATCTATTCTAGTTGTGTTGGATATGTCTCCTTCTCCCTCTCTCCATTTCTGTAGATCCACAATGAAATTATTGGCTCAGCTGGCAATCAACTGATTCATCATTTATTTTTTGATTACATTGTAATGATAATATGTATACTTTGTTTTGGATTTGTTATTAGACCCTTGTTTCAAAGTTTTCCCCCACAAAATAGCATTCAAGCTAGTCTTTTCTCTTAAAACAGTACTACAGTATCAGCAAAATGCAAGTTTTTATGTACTGAAGATGACTTCAAAATGAGAAATGTGTAAAGATACGTTGTTGGTGTTGAGCCTTGATGTTGTCCAAATTGACTAGATTTTAGTTGTCATGGCATGGTTACTTCTATTTATGTGGTATTTCAAGTATATATGAACATTTGAGTGTATCCTTCAAGCACATTTCCCCCCTTACACGAACCAAGTTGTTTCTTGCAATTCTCTATTTTATATGCTTTCTCCATATGGATGAAGGCATAGTGGCTTCACTATGAAGCATTCCATAAGTTACTGGAAAAGGGGGGAAAATACACCCCCACCCACCCCGCGCGTGCGCGAGGAGGGAGGGACTTGTGCTGATCCTCCCTTATCCTCTTCTTCTTCTTCCCCATTCTCTTTGCTTCTTTGTTGGCGGTCTATCCACTAGTGTATGACCAGAGGCTGAACCTGACTCGACCTTGTCTATGACTGGCTACCTAATCTGTGCCCCTACTTTCATAGTTAGTAGAAGAATATGGAGATTTGTATTTCTCCTATGTTTATTTGTTTTTAACAATCTTATATAGCAATATTTGCAATTTATAGCTTGTATTAATTTAGAAATGTTTTTGAATAGATTATTTGCCATTTTCTATTCAAAGGTGAACAAGTCGCAAGCAAATTCATCACGGAGGAGTGGTGCAAGTAGTTCAGGTTGGGGAAGCTACAGGGAGGAAGCATGGAAAAAGATATAACCGCCGACTACAAGAGGAATATGCAGAGGAACAGGAGAGAGTGGTCAGTGCCTTTCTCTTGTCAATCTCCGTTTCATTACCTCCCATTTCTGCTATTTCTTTTTGTTGATTTTTATTACCATGCTGATATAACTTATCCCCATATATATTTCTTGAATAATTAGCTATTTGATGACAGTTGATGCATAACAAATTTCGGTTTGCTGCCTCTTGAATGATTTGGATATGCTTATATTTTAGTCTCCAGTGTTAAAAGAGAAAGGGGGGCAAAAATAAGAAAACAATTGTCCAGCATGCTGGCTTGCTTTCTATAAGAAACTATAGGCTAGAAATGAAGTAATTATGTTAACAACAAGTTATACTTATATTTTATCAAATATTAAACCTTTTTTTGTGGGTTCCTGTGTTTGGTCACTTCACACCAAATTATTTCTTAGTTGAAATTAATGTTTCCCTTAATAGAACAAATTGATTCTCTCTGGTTCTTGTGGCTTAAGAATATGTCAGAGGAGAAAGTTCAGTCAGACTCTTTGGTGTTTAGTCATATTAAAACGAGGTAAACTAGCAAAAGAAAGTGTATACTCCTTTCATATGGAACCGTCTTTATTTCACATAGAGTTCAGAAAAAGGAACCATAACTACATCAGTGCAACTATAAATTAGCAGATATTTTTGTACCTTTTCATAAATTTATATCTTCATACCACTACTGTTTTTTCTTACATCTTTGTTGTACCTGCTGTGGAGTTTTTACATATTTTCATTATTGATTTGTGCACGATTGTGAATCCAGCTGGCCGCCAAGTCAAATTCGTAGAAATCTATCCAATTGTCATATATACGTGTGTGCATATAAGCAATGGTTGAGTCCTTTCTCATGTTCAAAAGAGCCATCTTGTGTAATGACACTGATGCTGTTCTAGTGTCCTGGTGACAGGTATAACCTATTTGTAGTGCTTTTTTTCATGCAGGAACGCATCAGGCGCATGCAACGTGTCTTTAAAAGAGAAAGAGACAAATATAGGAGAAGCTACGAGAGTTGGAGAGAATATGGCCCTGGTGCATATGAACATTTCCAACGGGATAACTGGTACTGGCATACAGATACATCTTACGGTGATGAAAGAACAAACTACAGGTCCACTCCTAGATATAGTGGAAATTATTCAATGTCACATCACTACTCAGTCTTGGGTCTTGACAGGTAATATTAACAGACCATCTCTTCTGCACGGTAGGTTTATATTTCCTTTTCTTTTCTTTGAGCAGCGATTATTGTGTTAATGTATAATGTATAATGTCTATACTGTTTAAGGTGTTTGACTTGTAATTTTATTTTCCTATCAACAGGTCAAGAGCAACACCATACTCAGATGCAGAAATTAAGGTATTGTTTTTCTGTAACCCACCTTCATTCTTTTTTTGTTTAAATTAATATTGGGTCTCTTCCACACTCTCCTAATAAAAGGGAAAAGAGAGAAAGTTCCTCTCACATTGTTGTGCGTGCCCTGAACACGTGACCTCCTTGTCAGCCGGCCCATGACAAACTCACCTTCATTAGTTCATATTCTGTTTTTCGGTTTAATCATGTTTCTTTGTTTTTCATTATTAGATGGAATAAGAAAATTGTCTGAACTTCATGCATTTTTATGCAATTGATTGATCTAAACTCTGGCATTCATAAGTTGCTCAGTATTGTGCCGCGTGTATTACTTTGGAAACCTATTTATTCTTAGATTGAGGAACTATTGTTCTGTATATCTTCATTTTATCCAGACAGCTTTCAGAGCAACAGCTATGAAATACCACCCAGATCAGAACCAAGATAATAAAGGTGAGTTCTGCTTTGTCCTTGAGTTTTATGTGCTATGGAGCTTACTTGTTTTCTTACTGAAGTTGAAAAATTTTATGTGCTAAGCCTACTTTATTTCATTTGATGAGAGAGATATGTCATATTTTTGGTGCAGCGGCTGCGGAGGCAAAATTCAAAGAAGTGATGCAATCATATGAAGCAATTAAATTGGAGAGGGAAACTGCCAAATGTTGTTGATTGAAATGTATTAGCTCACAGATCCAGTAAGTTCACCAGGACCCAAATTTTGCCTCGTATTGCTCTTTTGCGGTCATAGAGCATAAGGTTTCTTTCCTTGAGCAAGTCCATGGAGATTCTTCAAACAAAGAAGTTAATGGAGAATCCTTGAGAGAACGTTAATGTATAAGCTTTTAATTAAGCTTGTCTTTGCTGGTTGTTTGTCATGTAAAGTATTGTTACCTGCCATTTAAAATATAGATGGTTTCAATATTTTCAGATCAATAAAGTTGTATAATCAAAGGTACTTTTGTTGCAAATTGGTTTCATCATGCTTATGAGTTAAATTAGAATAGCTCAGGGCAAAGCTGAGACTTGTAGCCCATTGGCAATTTTGAGTTCCTCAAACTTATCTGTGGCATGTATGTCTGGTTCCTGTGAAAATATATAATGTAATAATCTGTTATCTGCTTTTCTGGTTCCTGTGAAAAGATAATGTAATAATCTATTTCAATTTCTCGGCAATAGTTTATTCTTATTCATTTTATTCCTGATTATGTAATTGATGATATCTATACCAGCATCAACTATGGTACAAATTGAAAAAACTATCCAAAAAATAATAATAATAATAATATTTCTGCTTGTGAAACTTGAGATGTGAAAGACATACTCTTTAGTGAAAGAAATACTCTTTATGTATGCCGTATCTACTGCAATACTTGTCCAAATTATTTGTAATTTTACTGCTTGAGAAGCAAGCTTCAAAAATATAAAAAGTGAATGCACTCAAAAGATTATTATTTGCAATTACTATGTAATATTAGTTAGAGAAGATAAATCTATAGAGAAACATGTCCAATTTCTTTTCCGTAGAGTTAATTGAGGAGCAAACTTCAATGGTTCAAAATGTCGATACATGAATACTGTATGTTAATTATGCCACCCCACATTAGTCCCCCTTGCTCTTTACCTGAAAATTTGAGGATCATTCTGCATTTTTAGCATGCATGACACAAAATCTCAATCCATCTTGTATGCATACGGTCTACACTCTTGGTTTCACACACAGCGAAGAACAAGAAAGGCGAGGAACAAATCTAGACTCTTTGGCTTTTAAGGTGCTCTTCTTTTATCACTTCTTTTGTGTTTGTTCGGTTCGTGTTCTGCTAAACTTTGGAATGACTCTTATAGGTTGCTCACCTTGTAATATTGATGCTAATTTTACTAATTGTACTCATGATATGTTTCCTTAATGCTTAGCTTGAGCCAGTACGTATCATATGTTAGATATGTGAAGTATTTGTATTCTTCATCTTTGACATGTACTCTGAAAGAAAGAAATCTAGCTTTTATTAAATAGACTAATATTTAATGCTTATAATGATTACATTTTTTTTAAGTTTGGGTCCATTTAGATTAAAGAGTAAACAAAATTGGATTTCTAGCAATATCTAATGCTGTAACTATCATCAAAATCTATTTCTATGCTCTATTAAGAAAAAAGGAATAGAAATGTGAGTGAATGGAAATTATAAGATTGGACACTTAGCATAGAATTTGATTACTCTTTTGCATTATCCAAATTGATATTATATACTGAATTCTATTTTATTTTATCTTGTATCAATGAAAGAAAGGACACACTAAGGCTGGTGGAGTTGAAGGTAAGAAGAATATGGCAAAAGCAACTCATGGAGAAGGCAGTTCCACCTCCAATCTGGTTGGAAACTGATCGAAAAGCTGTCAAATTCGTCTTCCAATAAAAAGATATCCGACATGAAAAGAATTCAAAAGGATTCAAGGGTAAGTGATGAAATGTAGATTTTTCATAGTGCCTGTTATATTTTGTTTGCTATGTATGAATCTAATGCAATTATATGTGATGCAGGAAGAAAAAACAACCCATCGCCAAATGGTTCATGTTCTTAGAAAAAACAGTGAATGACGATCACTTGTTGGCTTCCACTATCAAGGCCTACAATAATGAGGTATTTTTCCGAATTTAAATATATTTTTCCCAAAATTTCCTTACTTGGGAAATTTGTTAGGAATATGCAAAAAGTTATTATACAAATTACAAATTAGGTATCTATTTAAATGAAAAAACGTATTGAACAGTAAAAGACTTTAAGTTTCCTCACAATTTGGGTTGAATGCGAGTTTGGTCATTAATTAATAACCTTTTACTTCCTCGACAGTGGATTAACTTATGCTCTTTTTAATTTCTACAGCTGATGATGATGGCAGCGATCATCAAAAAATAATATGGCATGGTGGGCAAGATGAGATCCTGGCTAGGGATGGCTATCGGGACGAATCGGATTGATTCGTCTCGTTAGCTAACGGATCCGTTACGGGATGGGTTGAACCCGTCTCATAACGCATCCAAACGAGACGAATCAAGAAATCGGGGAACGAATCGGGTCTCTAGACCCGATTCGTTACCCGGATTTGCCGGGACGGGTCCAACCCGTCTCGGATTTTAATATTATTTTATTTTTGAAAATTCAAATTTACCCCGTAACAATTTTGGAGTTGTTGAGGGTTAAATAAAATAAAACAAATAAAATAGGGGTCTGGAACTAATTTTCTCTATACACATGTATAGTAACATAAGACTTTTTTTTAAAAAACAAAAAGAAAGAGGAGGGGTTGGGGAAAATTTCCCGACCCGATTCGTCCCGTGATCCATCACGGGACGACTTTGACCCATCCGGTTTACACGGGAGGGTTGACCCGCCCCTTCGGGGCGGGTCCGGGTTGACCCGCAACCCGTCATGTGCAACCCAAACGGGTCGCACAGGGCGGGTCGAAGCGGGTCGACACGCCCTATTAGCCATCCCTAATCTTGGCAGCATCAATAATCATGATAATATGAATATCATGTCCTTCTACAGTTTCTTCTTTTATTATCATTAGTTTAATTTGTAATAGACTTTCCAAAATCTTTTAATACAAGTTGGAATATGCATCAATTATATGGTGACCAATTTTATGACTATCTTTCTTTTTAATTCTTTTTATGTCATTTTGCCCGAGAAAAGATCAAATATTATTTGAGCACATAGCCAGTCTCATCACAAGGAACTACAGTTTGAGTTTAATCTCAAATCATGTAAAAGTTAAAAATAGATAGTTATCCATCATGTCAACTATAAGGCTAAAAAACATAAGCACAACTGTAATCTTGAATAATATAAATGTGCCTAAATTTCTTACATCAGATACAAAACCAGATCATAATTCAGTACACATTTTACAAACATACTAATTCTTATTGATTAGATTATCATTTAGATTTCAGTACAATGACATTACCATTCCAAACCCCCAGAAGAGAGAGCTATTCTGCAGTTTATTTGAATTCAGTGTGAAACATATTCAAACATGGCTTGCATCTTCAAGCTAAGGATCTTCACTGTACAGACTCAAAGCATTCTCCCTTCCTCTGCTCCGGCCACCACCGCAACCCGACCGGCCTCTCTGACCTTCCCCTCTCTCCTCTCCCTTTTCTTCTCCTCCTCCTCCTCCATATCAACCACCCCTCTCCTCTTATACATCTTGAAATCACATTCCTTTCGGCCACCATCTCCCTCACCTTGTCCGTGATCTCTGCCACGACCGCTCTGTTGTAAAGCTTCTTCAGCCCCTTCATCAGCATGGCAAAAGTATCCGGCTGCGGCATTAGCCCAGCCTCCTCCATCATGTCCAAGCAACACGAGCACGCCTCCTTCACATGCTTCTTCGCAAACAATGTATGTACCCAAATCTCTTTGGCCAACTCTGAGCTTTTGTCTCTCAACAGAGAATTCAACAGACCCTCATATCCGGCTGCGGCATTAACCAGAAGAGGAGATGAAAATTGGGGAAATATAGACTCAAACTCAATGTGATTGAAAGTCTGATTAATGTATCATATGTCAGGTTCTAATGAGGCCCAGTTGTTCCTCAATGTCAAATTTCTAGGGTTTTTATCAAGGTGAGAAAGGGTGAGGGAAGAAGAAGATTGAGGGGTGGGTGTGTTAATTAATTTTGATGGGTGTACTAATCAACAGGGTTGAAAATATAGTTTCAGATAATTTTTATGACTATTTGTGTTTTTTTATTAAAAGTTAGAATTGTCCGTTTCAATTTTTCAAATTTTAGTGGGTGTCTTTTTCCTTCTTTGGGTGTCAATATCAGCTCCTGTATTTTTTGGAGCGAGGAAAAAGCAACAGAAAAGAACCTGAACTTCTTCAAATTTGCAATAAGCAACTTAATATTTACAGGCCAGCCCTTCCTTAATCTTGGCAGAATCCCTTTATTTTTCTTTTTCTTTTTTATTTTTTTCCATCTGATAAGTCATAACTTTGGTTAGTTTTAGGTTTTTAGCTGCAATTTTTGGCAACTGAACTCCGTCAGTGAGTGATATTTTTTCGGGGAGAGAGAGTTCTTTCTTCCTTCACGAGAGCTGTTTGCTTTAAAATTTTTTTGTCAGTACAGTATGCCTTTCTCTCTTCTTATTGTAGTCTTTTCCTTCTTTGTAATTGGTATAAAAACCTACATGTCTTTTTCAGAAAATAATAATAACAATAAAATGAAAAAGAACTGGATGTCAATGACCCTTGCAACATTTAATATTTTAAAGAAATTTATTTCACTCTTGTTAATAAAAGCACCTTAAAAGTGTTGCGTAATTTCTAGAAACAAAAATATGAAAACTGAAATAGATATTTTCATTAAAGAAAAAAAATTGAAATAACTATTAGCACTGAGCCAACTCCATATGGATTAAATCTCATGGGTTTTACCTTCAATAATAGGAGAAATATTCAGAAGAATCGAAGTAATCCAGATGCCTCGGTTGTTACCTTACAAGCAAACAAAAAACTTTCATTCAAACTTGCAGGTCAGACTCTTGAGCACTTCAGTCAGGAAAAATCCTTTGGCTTCAAGATCCATCAACCAGGAAGTATGAGGTAAACCTTGAATTGCAAATCTGTCCCCAGGATGCAAATGCAGCTGGAAAATGCAACCCAAGTAATGCAAATAAAACGCAGCAGAAGTAAATCAGACAATTTTCAGATTGCAAAATGTGGACCATCTTTCGACAGAAACAGAAGAACAGTGTCTGATCACAGATTGCAGACAAAACATTGCTCAAAGAGCTCCTGAAGATGCAGATCAAACATTTTTTAGACTGTATAAATGCGGCGCACTTTGACCCGCATAACATTTAGCTCCTCCAAGGAAGAAACCAGGATATCAGTAAAATCACAGATATCCAACAATTTGTTTACAACAATTGGCATTTTTTACAATTGCCAAGACATGCAGCTCATGTAACCAGAATTGTTTGACAAAATCAATGATACGACGGTCTAGATATGATTAAAACATTCATTAATCTTATTGATGTTTAACTGAATGTCCCAGAATCAAAACTGTTTTACAAAGGACATATTAAACTAAAAAACTAGGTACCATTGCAAAACAGGGAACTAACACCATTCTCAAGTGATACACAGTGAGGTTCTATCATCCAGCACGCACAGGGTGGCACTGATTCCATTTTTCATTTAACAGGTGGAGCTCTGTAGTATGCAGGGACAGTTGCAGGGAAGAACATTTGCCTAACCCCTTCGGCTTTTATTATCGGGAAATGATCCCTGATGCAGCCTGCAAAGGAGAAAATTGGAATAGTAAGTGCAGGAATAGAAAACAAAAGATTGTGAAACAAACAATATCAGTTTTGTACTTAAAGATATGAAAAGGCAAAAATGAAAAAAGTGATGACTCACTGAAATTAATCTGGCACCAATCCACAATCTCTTGGGGGAAGGAAATGGCAACAACAAACGGCCAACGCCATATATCGCGACAGCAAAGAAGTGGAAAACCAAGCTCAATGGCCTAGGATCAAGACCAGAGAGCAAAGCCACAGGCCCATATGAAAATACACCACCAAGGCTCAGATAATCAAAAGAGGCTTGACGCATCTCATTCCGTGCTTGATCTGGTGAGGCACAAAATACCTTGTACAAGGCACCTGCCAAGGTGTTTATTGTGGAAGCCACTGGCTGCAGAAACCAAAGGATAACATGTGAACTTTTGAATTTAACAGCTAACCCGAGATGTTCTACCTTGTGACATGTTTGATAAATGATAAATAACACAACAAGAACCAGATCATAAGTTCAGATCAGGCAATATATATTTACCATTAGATGCATATATTACCATAATCACAAGTAGTCCACTAAGGAACATGGAAAAAAGACAATATTATCATCCAATATTTTCCCATCAAAATGAGGTCAACTATAGAGCACAAGGCCAGATGAAGGCTTGCACCGGATTTTATGGCCAACCGTCTACCTGATGTTTATCCATTTAACTTAGGAGCCGTTTGTTTCGCGTAAAAGTCCGTAATTCATAAATGACTTACAACCCAATTACAACTACGGCGTTTGTTTGGACCGTAATTCATAAAAGACTTACAAAACCCAATTACCACTCAATTGCAACCCAATTACCACTCACTTACAGTCCAGTTACAGTTAATTTTGTGGTGATGCAAATTTGTATTATTTTTTTATGTTAATATTAATTTTTTTTAATATTTAACATTTTTAATATTTATTTGCAATATTAAAACTTTTTAAATCACCAAATAATTAATTTTGCGGTCAACTTTTTCACGTACGACTTACATATTATGACAACTAAACACCGTAAAATACAATACACTTTTTCACTTACAACTTTATATTAGCAACCAAACACCATAAAGCTTACATGCATGCAACTTATTTACAACTGTAAAAGACTTTACCCATTACGACTTACGAATTACGGCCAGTTACGACAACCAAACAGGCCCTTAGTGTCGAATTTAGCCTAGGAAATTCTACACATGACTGAGGAATTTCGCAAATAAATCCTAGAAGGCATAGGTGGTGGGTGGGAAAACCTACCATAACAGTCATGCAGTTCAAGCTCATGCAACAAACGAGCAAACCCATCAAAATCTCCTAGACTTAAGAAAAAGAGAATCTGACAAAAAAATTTGCAAAGAGCTTGGAGAAGAAATGTGATGAGGACATCATGCCACCGCCCAGGAGCAGGTTCGATCGAGTATACTTCAGGAGGCAACGCGCTGGTCTTCTATGGCTGTAGATGGGACTTGTTTCAGACTTTATTGATAGCAGATGTTTTTACCTTTATTTGTTTTCCTTTTATTTTTGTTCTTTTGTGGACGTTAGTACCACATCGGTTATTTTCCAGTAGTCCTCTTTTGTAAAGCCTATATAAGGCCCCTTAAACTATTGGAATGGATTATTGAATGATTAAAATTTTTCACAAATTATCTGAGTAATTCTTGAGTCTCTTTACTCTCGAGTTTTGGGTGAGAAGCCCGTGCAAGGGGTGGAAACCCAACTTTTATCTTTTCCTCAGTTTAAATTTTGGTTTCGATTTGAAGGTGATTGCGATCCAGGTGGTTTTACATCATTTTGGTATCAGAGCACCGGTCTTCAATCCCTTCAAAACTTGTCTTTTTCAAAAATTTTCCAATCTCCCAAACCCTAGATTTATCTCAACTCCAGATTTAGATCCACTCAAAAAAAAAAAACACTGTTTCAAAAAAAAAATATATATATATATATACAGTGAAAAAAAAAAAGGAAAAATCTCGTCGAAAATCCCTAAAATTCAATCCCCCACTGTTCATCACCCCTCCAACACCGTGCCCCCCCTCTTCTTCCTCTGTCTGCGACTTCACCGCCCCTTCGTCGCCGCCGACACCAGTGAAGGCGACTCCGACGACCAGATACCATCAACATCACCAACCACGCCCTCCGCCGCCGCCAACAGCCACGGCCTCCGCCGTCTACTCCTCTCGCTGCAGCCTCATCGTCGACAGCCACCGCCGCCATCATCGCCAGGAAGCCGACATCCATAGTGCACCCCCCTCCTCGTCGACAGCCGGTCCATCCACCTCCGCCTTCAACGCCACGATCTCAGATCTCACCAACCTCCTCCCCAGATCTTGTCGTCGCGGCCATGATCTGACCCTAGCACCGCATCCCTCTTCCGCAGTCGTAAGCATTGCCGGATCAACTTCTTCCCGCCCGCGACAACCACACCCGCTATCGCTGCAGCCACTCCGGAGGTCAGGCGAGCTTGACAGTGCCTTGCGAGCTCGACTGTGAGGTCAAACCACCAGATCCGCCTTGCCAACGCCTTTGATTAACAAATCAGATCGCCGCAAGGATTTCGTGCCGTCGTCGCCTTCACCGCGACCTCGCCGTGTTCCCATCGCCGTCCAAACTCCCGCCATCTCCCACTGCTCCTCAGTCGCCGCCGTCTCCTCCGTCATCGCCACTGCCGGGCCATCTCCTCAGGCCGTCGCTTTCACTTCTTCGGCGCCAATTTCAGGTGCTCCCACTGCTGTCGCCGACGCCCTCTTCGCCTCGCCACAGCGCCACCGGCGCCACACTCTCAGCCCTAGCTAGGGCAAGTCACGCGGGAGAATAGCGGGTGGGAGAGAGGAAACGGGTACGGGCATACCCGCTCAGCCTTTAAATAGGCGAGCCCATTCTGGCTGAGGATCCGACCGGCCCAAGTCCAGTTCAGGTCCGGTTCAGAGTTGATCTGGTTCAACAGGACTCAGGCCCATTTGACTCAGGCCCATTGGACTCGGCCCTGATCTGTATGACTCAGTCCGAGTCAACTCAGCAGTGACTCAGTGCAATATGACAGTGACTCAGTGCAATATGATAGCAACTCAGTGGAACACTGAGTCAGCTCGGCCCAGTTATTGATCTGACTGAGTTAGCACAGTCCAGGTTCAGCACCTAACTTCCAAAGGCCGTTCAGTACTCATTTCAAGCCCGAATTGATCCGTTTTCGAGGCAGTGGATTCGTGACGATCAGTACTACGCGCCTACAGCAGTTTCGTTCAGGTTTGACTTACGGTCGCCTTCCCAGGTAACTTTGAATATTCTGTCAGTTATTCCTGTCACTTGATTAAAATAGCTAGTTCTCCCAATCTGTCGCATGATAGAATTTATTGACTGTTGCCCACTAAATAAGTGAGTTGTGTGATTCTGATCTTGAGTGGTAACCGACCTAATATTAATTGTGCAACTAAATTAATTTGAATTTGTGATTACTTGATTAATCTTGAAAATTAACTGTATTAGCACGTGTTTTATCACTGTCTCCACATTACAATTTCTTAATCACGTGTTAGTCTCATTAGCTTAAATTGGTATTATCTTTCACCATTCTAATCTCTGACTCCTCCTGCATAACATACATATCCTAAGGACAGCTTGCATTTAGGATTAGTGAAAATCTTGCATGCCTACTAGAAGTGGTAGAACTTTTTCTATAGGCGAAACTTCAGCATCAATGGACCCTAGCATTCATGATACCCTTAACACAATCCTACAAAAGATAGAGAGCATGGACAGACAACTACAAGAGGTTAAGGATCAGGTTGATGTCAACTGTAGGGATCTAGCAACCAGAATTGGTAGGCTAGAAACTAATAGGAGAAGAATCAGGGATGATGAGAGTTCTCGAAATGACAGTAGGTCTCCTAGGCGTGAGCGAGGCCATGACAGTAGGTCTCCTAGGCGTGAGCGAGGCCCACCTTACCGGACAACTGATGCCGATGCCCAGTATATCAGGAGCGTTAAAGTTGATGCTCCTTCTTTTGACGGGCGTTTAGACCCCCAGGTCTATATCGATTGGCAGTTGGCCATGGATCGATATTTTCGTTGGCATGACATGTCTGAATCAAGAAAGGTCCGATTGGCCGTTATGAAATTAACGGGACAAGCGGGGCAATACTGGGAAAATTTAGAGAGGATGATGAGGTACAGAAGGGAAGACCCCGTGGACACTTGGGAAAGCATGAAAGAGAAGCTTATGATGAAGTATGTTCCACCATCATTCAGTCAATAATTGTTGGACAAATGGAATCGATGGACCTAGGGAAACAAGTCAGCCGCTGATTACATTGCTAAGTTTGATGAATATCTGAATCGGTGTGGAGCTATTGAGTTAGAATCTCCCGAACAGACCCTATCTAGGTTTAGGTCCGGTCTTAGGGATGATTATCGCCGAGAGCTCATTGCTCGAGGCATCACGACTCTAGAACAGGCGTATCAGCTAGTCACCGACTTAGATGAGTCTAGAGGATCCTATTTTAACCGAAGTAACTTTAAGGATAACTCTAGAACCACCACTACTGGTCAGCCAAGCTTCAACCGAACACTTCCTACCCCAAGTAAACCTGCCTCCAGTTCCTCTAGCGTCAAACCAGCAGGTCCTCCTGGTGCAAAGCCCTTTGCATCCGAGAAGAGAACGGTAAGTGAACCAGGAAAAGTCAACCCTAGAACCCAATGCTACAGGTATCAAGGGTATGGTCACCTTGCCAGCCAGTGCCCGAGTCAAACCAAAACCCTCTTTGTCGAAGTTCCCATTGAAGATATAGAAGGAGAGGATGATGGAGAAGAAGTGGTGCACCAACAAGACGATGACTCGGATGCCTCTGTCGAAGAGTATGAATTTAATGGGTGCATCCGAACTGTGGAAACGACGAGCTTACCTCTTAATGTAGCTCGCACCCAATTAGGAGTGGTTAGATGTACTTTAACCCAGCCTAAACCACTCAACGACTGGAGAAGGACTGCCATATTCCAAACTTGCACAAAAATTGGCAATAAGAACTGCAAGGTAATAGTGGATAGTGGCAGCTGCATCAACGCTGTGGCATCAAAGTTAATTACCACCTTGGGGATGACACCGGTGAAGCATCCAAACCCCTACAAAGTTACATGGATCGATGCTACATCTATCGATGTTCAAGAGAGATGTCAAATTCCCATCCAGTTTGCCACATACACAGAAAATGTGTGGTGTGACATACTACCCATGAATGTAGGTCATATCATTTTGGGCGACCATGGTTATTTGACCTAGATGTGACCATACATGGACGTACCAATCAGTGTTCGTTCGTCCATAATGAGAAAAAGGTGAAGATTATGCCAAATCAACCGAAGCCGCCAACCCGAGAGAAAGAAGCTGATAAAGGGAAAGATAAAGTGGACGTTATAAATCCAAAAAAAAGGGTTGATAAGGGCAAAGGTAAGATGGAAATGAATTTGATTAGCCACGATCAACTTGAAAAGAGCTTGCAGCATGGTTCTACTTGTTATGCTCTCGTGGCTCGAGAGGCTAGCCGGGATATCGAGGAGCAGATTCCTGAACACATCAAGCCAATTCTGGAGGAGTTTTCCGAAACCCTCCCACAAGATCTTCCAGGTGAGTTGCCCCCTATGCGAGACATTCAACATGCTATTGACTTAGTCCCAGGAGCAACTTTACCAAATTTGCCCCACTATAGAATGAACCCAACTGAACATGCGGAATTGCAACGACAAGTAGAAGAACTACTTGACAAGGGGTTCATCAGAGAGAGCTTGAGTCCATGTGCGGTTCCCGCACTTTTGGCGCCAAAGAAGGATGGCACATGGCGTATGTGTGTGGATAGTCGTGCAATCAATAAAATTACCGTCAAGTACCGTTTCCCTATTCCCCGTCTTGATGATATGCTGGATCTGATGTCAGGTGCCACAATCTTCTCCAAGATTGATCTTAAGAGCGGGTACCATCAAATTAGAATCCGACCTGAGAATGAATGGAAAACCGCATTTAAGACTAAGGATGGGTTATATGAATGGTTGGTTATACCATTTGGACTGTCCAATGCTCCAAGCACCTTCATGAGAGTAATGACCCAATTGTTTTGACCGTTTATCGGTAAGTTCGTGGTGGTCTATTTTGATGACATACTGATCTATAGCCAAACCCCGGAGCAACATGTGGGTCATCTGAGGCAAGTCCTCTGCACACTCCATGCTGAGAAATTTTATGCAAATCCAAAAAAGTGTGCTTTTTGTATAGACAGGGTTATCTTCCTAGGATTTATGGTTTCCTCCGAGGGGGTTTCCGCAGACCCTGAGAAAGTGAAGGCAATAACCGAGTGGCCACAACCCCGGACGATCAGGGAAGTCAGAAGTTTTCACGGGTTAGCCACTTTTACCGTCGGTTCATCAAGAATTTTAGTGCTATCATGGCACCTATCACCGACTGTTTAAAGAGTGAGGTATTCCAGTGGACTCTTGCTGCCTCCAAAGCTTTCGCTGAAATAAAGAAGATGATGACGGAAGCTCCTGTAATGCGTCTCCCTGATTTTTTAAAAGCTTTTGAAGTAACTTGTGACGCATCGGGACTAGCAATAGGTGGTGTACTGAGTCAGGAAAACCACCCGGTTGCTTATTTCAGCGAAAAATTAAATGATGCCCGTCAACGCTACTCCACTTATGATAAAGAATTTTATGCGGTTGTACAGGAGTTGCGCTACTGGAGACATTATCTGTTGCCACAGGAATTCGTGTTGTACTCAGATCACGAAGCGTTAAGGTATCTCAACTCCCAGAAGAGATTAAACGCGAGGCATAGCAAATGGGTGGAGTTCTTGCAGGATTACACTTTTGTTCTCAAACATAAAGCAGGCATCGAGAATAAGGTCGCTGATGCGCTGAGTCGACGTGTCACGATCTTGGTGGCAATGAGCACAGAAGTGGTTGGATTTGAGAAATTAAAGGAGGAGTATGAATCATGTCCCGATTTTGGGAACATTTATGTCACGTTACGAGACAGCCCTGTTCGTGAGATGTACGGTTTTCTCCTTCAAGACGGTTATCTCTTCCAATTCCGTAAGTTGTGTATTCCCCGTACGTCCCTCAGGGATTTTCTCTCTTGAGAACTACATGCTGGAGGTCTGGCGGGACATTTCGGTCAGAACAAGACAATTGAGGCCGTTGAACACCGATTCTACTGGCCGAGTCTGAAAAGAGATGTTTCTAAAGTAGTTAGCCAATGTCGCACGTGTCAATTGGCCAAGCAACAAAAGCAGATTGCCGGACCTTACACTCCTCTTCCTGTACCTAATTGCCCCTGGCAAGACGTGAGCCTAGACTTCATACTAGGACTGCCTAAAACTCAAAAAAAGCATGATTCTATCCTAGTGGTAGTTGACCGATTCTCTAAAATGGCTCACTTCATCCCGTGTTCCAAGACCTCAGATGCGTCTCGAGTTGCTGTCTTATTCTTTGATCATATCGTAAAGTTGCACGGGATACCTAAAATCATGGTGTCTGATAGGGATGTTAAGTTTGTTAGTTATTTCTGGAAAACACTTTGGCATAAGATGGGCACCAAACTGAAATTCTCAACCGCCTTTCACCCACAGACAGATGGTCAAACCGAGGTGGTAAACAGATCGCTAGGAAATCTCCTCAGGTGTCTAGTTGGAGAAAATTTAAAAACTTGGGATCTCATTTTGCCCATGGCTGAATTTGCATATAACGGATCTGTTAATAGGACTACGGGTCTCAGTCCTTTTGAAATAGTAAACGGTTTTAAGCCCAGGCAACCCATTGATTTAATTCCCATGGCTCATCATCATTCTAGGGTATCAGACTCCGCATCAGCATTTGCATCCCATATCCATGCATTACATGAGGAAGTCAGAGACAAGATAATGAAAAATAATACTGATTATAAAGCTTCTGCAGATCTACATCGCCGATTAAGGTCTTTTAATGTCGGAGATTATGTGATGGTCCGCATGCGACCCGAACGGTTTCCACCAGGAACCGTGAAGAAATTACACGCGCGAAGTGCAGGGCCATTCAAGATTATTAAGAAAATCAATTCAAATGCTTATGTGGTGGATCTCCCACCTGACTTTGGCATTAGTTGCACCTTTAATGTTGAGGATTTGGTTCCATATCGAGGTACTTTTGATACCCCTTCTGATCCATTTGTGGATGAGCCAAGCCGAGACCTTCTTTCTGAGAGCCCCCACTACCTCCACTTCCCCCTAAAATGTCCTATGCAACAGAACATATAGATTCTATCTTGGATGATCAGATTATCTCTACTGGAGATGGAGGGACGAGACGCTATCTCATTAAGTGGACGGGAAAACCTGATTCAGAAAATTCTTGGATTACTGAGGAAGACCTCCAGCATCTTGATCCTGATCGACTGGAGCACTATCACAGCAGACAGCAGTTCTGTCCCCCACACTCGACAGGGTCGAGTTCCTTCCACCCGGGGGGAATTGATGAGGACATCATGCCACCGCCCAGGAGCAGGTTCGATCGAGTATACTTCAGGAGGCGACGCGCTGGTCTTCTATGGCTTTAGATGGGACTTGTTTCAGACTTTATTGATAGCAGATGTTTTTACCTTTATTTGTTTTCCTTTTATTTTTGTTCTTTTGTGGACGTTTAGTACCACATCGGTTATTTTCCAGTAGTCCTCTTTTGTAAAGCCTATATAAGGCCCCTTAAACTATTGGAATGGATTATTGAATGATTAAAATTTTCACAAATTATCTGAGTAATTCTTGAGTCTCTTTTGCTCTCGAGTTTTGGGTGAGAAGCCCGTGCAAGGGGTGGAAACCCAACTTTTATCTTTTCCTCAGTTTAAATTTTGGTTTCGATTTGAAGGTGATTGCGATCCAGGTGGTTTTACATCAAAATGTCAAGACAAATATATGTAAAAATACTACATTAATTGATACTCATAAAAAAGAAAGGAGAAAGCAGGTATAACAGAAGCCTATCAGTCTCAACAGCCAATAACAGAATTGATCATTGATTTACCATGTCATAGCCTCGTAGGAATAGAAACTCTAAGATAAAACTATTATTTCTGAAACTCCATTATAAATGTTTTTAACTGGAAGATGATTGGAGAATCATGTCAGCGTAAAATCACAGTAACAATTGGATGATATTTAATAATTTGGGAAAATTCCAACAATGTATACCATGGATTACCTTACGCAAGGTGTAGAAGGATTCTAAATATTTGCACAGAGAAGCAGCATCATGGAGATCACACAAAGGTTTGAGAAGACATCGCAGTACAACAATATCAGCCAGTGCAACAGTCATTCCTCCACCTGTTAAAGGATGACGCATGTTGAATGCATCCCCCATTAAGAGGGCTCCAGGAGTTGGGTATGGAGCAGCTGGCATACTCTTATTTGGCATAGTCCTCATGCTTCCCCTATCAATGGCTGAAATAAAAGCATCATGCAGCTCAGCTGGGACCTGACAAATGAGATGGACAGTACCATGTAAGAAAGATATAATTGCAAATCAGGAAGACGGCGATCTAGTGCCATCTACACAAAGTTGTTAGATTAAATGATTCGACACTAATGCAACATGGAAAATAACATGAAAAATATGTTTGCTTGCACAAGGGATGATAGGAGAGTCACTTCTTTTCTTCCACATACAACTAGAAGAAAACTATGTTACTTTCTTTTTTTTCTTTTTCTTTTCTTTTTCTTCCCTATCCTACCACCACCACCTTATTTTTCCTTTATTCCAATTACCAAATAAGTGTGATTTTTGTTTCTTTGCCTTACCCACATAATTATTGGAACCAAACTTAGCCTAGTGATGGCACAACAAGGACAAACCACCAATAAATAAATAACAAACAATGATTAAGTATACCTGAGGAGCTACCACAGTCTTCAGGTATTTAGCCATTTCACCATTAGCTATAGACGGCACTTTCTGGCCGGGCACATCAACCAAACAACGAACCTCATTGCTGCTAATAGGATAAAATAGAATGGGTGAAGGATTACCCAAGACAACATGCCCATGATTTGGATACGGAAGCTGACAGTTGTCAAGGACCAAACCCACAAAACAAGAAGGTACATCCACCTGCATAGAAATAATTATTGAAATATTTAGTCTTTAGTAAATAGGGGAATATATCGTAAGGTTTTAGCAGATTTTATTGTTAGGAATATATATGAGGATGTAGATGTTTTCTTTATAAATACACAGTCCAAGTTGACATTGTTACCTTTGAAGAGCAAAGAACACGCCGCAGATTTGAGAAGCAACCATCACATACAATTGTAAGAGGTGCATAAGCTCTTAGTTCTTCACCAGATTTAGATTTGTATGTCACCCCCTTAACTGTCCCATTTTCTTTAATCAAAGATGTTACAGTTCCTTGCTCCAACTGGACACTGCAAAAGTAGCAATAACTTAGTTTCCTATTACAAAAATAAACTTCAACATAAAGTGCATAATCAGGTAAAGTAAACTGACGAACCAGAGATGACAAGCTGTGAGAATGTTCATGTAATGATGAAATTATTTTATCTTTTATTCGACATCACTTGGCTTTACAATGCACTTCACTTAATTATGAAAATACCATAATGCGTCCTAAAACCATGAAGTCATTATGTGAATTCTAGGTCACTTATCTTTCCTTAACTGGAGCAGATCAACTCAACCACCTATGAGATATGGAGTCCAGGATCCAGTTGTGCATCTCATTGATTCTCAAGTCTTGATATGCATTTAGTGCATAGAACCATTAAATATTTCAATCCACCTAGAAATGAAAGCAGTTGACAGTTAAAGATGTATCTACTTCTACTCTAAGGAAGATGAACTAGGTGTCCACCATTGTATTATCTCTCTCTATCATATTGGTTTAAGTTGTTTGTCAGATAACAAGGGAACTGCTCCTTGATAAGGGCATGCATTCATATTACATTGTATGTGAAGGTTCAAACTGAGGAAGAAATCCAATAGAAAAAAGAAAATTAATCTAGTTTTAAACATTTTGAATACTTTATATATGCTTAACTTTCTGACTTAACATTTCAAACCCATCTTAAAAGATTAATAATTATTTGAATAACAATCAACATACACATGGCAGAAAAAAATCTTGGATTTAGAAAAGGGTTTACTTCGGCAAAGACGCAGCTTTCTCTCGCATTCTTTGAATAAAACGCCCATTATGAAAGCTCCTCCCAGCAACATCTGAATTGTAATTTTCCAAGGGATAAGAGAGTTTGGCATCTTTTCCATCCTTAAAGAGAGCATACCCAAGTACCCTTTGGGCATCAATTTTGTCTACACAGTCTGGAGAGAAAAGATGTAAATTATTAGTATACAATATCCAGATGACTGCAAATTATGTAACACGGTAACCATATTCACCTGAAATCTTCTTTTCTATATCTAACAGTGCTTGAGGAAGATATAAAGCAATAATGACAATATGCAAATCTGAAATAATCATGTACTAATCCAAAGAAACACGAATAAACTAATGATGAACTAAATGCTTACCCTCAAGACCCAGCTCAATTAGTTTTAGGTAGCCTCCGGGTTGTAGCAATTCACCAACAATTCTATCAGGTTCTGTCAAATCTCTCTCAATGACCCGCACTCGACGCCCATCCTATAGAAAACAAAACCAATTAATTTCTTCATAACTCAGTCCATATGTCTGAATATTTCTCATGAAAGGATAGTGAGCTTATCTTATGAAGCAAAAACATTATGTACAAACTATTAGACCCACAAGCTAAAAAGAAAAACTCTCTAGAAAAGAAAATGATATATAAGATGACAAAATTAAATAAATGAAAACTGAATCTAGCAATTCACTTATAATGTAGTTAGAAGCAGCTAAGTCAGAGACCAACAACCTTCCTTTACAAACAATGCTGACAGAGCAAACAAATGTTCCCCTCTTTATACTCCTCCCTCTCAACTTTAGGGTTTACTTTCCCACTCGAGGAAAAAGGGGGAAAAAAATATCCTTCCACTTCTAATTTCATAGAACATGGCTTCAAGTCTTCAAGATCCAATGAAATCCTTTTTTCTGTAGAGATACTAAATAAATTCCAATCAATTTCCGTTTATGACACTTGCCAACATATTATGCCGTGACTTGACAGAAATGAGCAGTCATCCATCCATCACAAGAGGAGATCATGGCCTTCTTTTTTCTATATAAAAGAACTATAAAGCTTCGAGATAGCTCCAAAAGGTGTCTCTCAATAAAGCAAAATGGAGAAAATGATTCACACGATCAACCCAAATAATTGTGAGACGAGGACGGTTTTGATTTTCATTAAAGCTTTATGCATTTTTTGGTATGTGCATTCAGATAAGAATTGGCTCTAAATTCTAACTTGGAGCTTATTATTTAAGTTACAAGCTTCTCAGCCCCTTGCCATCCAATTTATTGCTGACAGGGTCCTCTTTTAAAGCACAACTTAACATAAATTTCATCCCAATAAAATGTTTAAAACACTCTCAAACAGCCTACAAATTCAAATCATGATCAAGATTTCCTAAACTTCCATTTCCTTTATTTCAGTACGAGACAAACCGTTTCCCTAAAAATTAATAAACCATAACAAAAAGAATTAGAGAATTATTAACTCTTGCAATCCCACATCTCGTATCCTAATTCGAAAGCATTGAAGGGAGAGCAAAGATCCAACCTTTCCGAGGGTGTAGGCGAGCGCGGATCCGGCGACGCCGGCGCCGACGACGACGACATCGGGGCCGTCTCCGGACCCACATTCCCCATCTCGAGACGGCTTCATCTCGCAGACAGCCTCAATCTCCTTCTCCTCTTCATCCTTCTTCTTCCTCTTCCCTCTGCTCAACTGAGAGAGAAGCAGAAGCCCTAGAATCGAAGCGACGATCCCTCCAAAGAGATACTGATTCAAGAGCAGCATCTTGTCCTTCGTTTGGAAGGACGAAGCTCCTCCTCTTCTTCTTCCTTCTTTTTTCTCTCTGTTTCTTTTTTTTCTCGTTTTCTTCTGGTTCTCTTTGTTGGTTGCCGTTGGCAAATATAACAATGCGGGGATCGGGATCTGGTCCTCCCCGATGGGTCCTTCTTGGTGCCAGCTGGCAACAAAAATACTAGGCGAGATACCGGATGTGGACTTGCCACGTCAAGATTGCAGATGTCGGAGAACTGCAGCCGTCCGATTTCGCGATGCATTAAGATTCGTGCTACGGAGGCGCGGGAACGAAACCCGACCGGGATGGCTCGTGGATTTGATTAAGGCAATAAACTATGATTAGTTTAATTAATTGCTGATTAAGCCAAGTTGACTCCAGTCACTTAGCTAAGACGATCTACACTGGAAATATTAATATTAGACGTCAAATGGCTGAAAATTTCTCCTAATTCTGTTTAGATGTAGCATGTGACTCCCGTGGTCGTCAAATTCTTCTGTTGCAGTATGAATCACAGTAAGTGATATTATTTTGTCTCGAACATTTTCTAGTTGTCACAAGTGAGGAGATTCAAACACACAACCTCTTATTATTAGAAGGAAAAGGGTTCTTTCATTCGGGTCCATACCTGTCATTGAACGAGTTCAATGTTTGGATCACCGACTTCCCGATATATGATGAATTTGTGAGGTTGAATGCACCACGATTGAGCAACAAGATGGCTGAATGCAAGCCATGCGCATTGGAGACTCAATTGAATGCAGTGGCAGTTGGCTCATCTCCCCAGTGGTCGATGGGGCATGCACATGCACTCAGACCAAACGTACATGTTCGAGAAACAAATGAGTAAAGCCTATCATTTACTTTGCGCAGATCAAACAAATGTGTTGGGTTGGAATAGAGATGGGTTTGGAAATCGCCTTGCTCGTGGAGAGTGAGAGCTTGGTGCTGGAGATATTTAGAAGTCGTGTTCCCACAGAAGCGTTTATGTACTCAAGGAGATTGTTTGAGAACATGTGTTACCCACGTTGTTGGTGGAAGCTGACGATCTTCAGCACCTTGTGTTCTTTTGTCCATGGTGAGCGGAAGTGTGGGAAGCTCCGCAATCAGAGACAGGTACGCTCTCGAACTCCCTTCAATCCTATTCTTGGTAAGAATGGTTGAAAAGTTTGTGGAGGTTGGGGAGGCTAGGAGATGAAGAGAGTTGGAGGCGGCTCTGTTACATTCTTTATGCATAATGGGAGATATGAAAATAGAGAAACATATGGGTATTCAAATAAAGAGAGAAGTCTTATTGTTGATCTTTGCAAGAGAGTACATGAGTAGGTGTCTGAGAGATTAAAAATGGAGCGAGATGCAGAGAAAGATGGAGCTCAGTGGGTCTGCTGGGTGCCACCTCCAGTTAATGTCATTAAAACTAACTTTGATGCAACTATTTAGGAAAATGGCAGTGCAGCAGTAGCTTGTGTGGTTAGAGATTACACAGGTAGACTACTCCTTATGGCTAGGTTTAGCTATTCTCACCTGGAGGTGAAGGAGAGAAGAACAAAGAGCAGCATGGGAGGCTATTCATTTGTTGAAGCAGCACTATTCTGGCAAACCATTTGGCTTGAAGGAGATGCGCATTCAGTTATTCAAAAGCTGAAGAGTAGACACTCGACTGTGGATTGCTCAGCTCTACTACTAGATGAGAGAAGGATGCTCTCTATTATGAAAGTGTTCGAAATCTCTCTCGTGTATCGAAAAGGGAATCAATGCGCAGACTGGGTGATGAAATGGTGTCGGGAATGTAACACGGAGGTGGCTAAATTCGATGGGTTCCCATTAGAGCTGATGAGGTTAGCAGGAGCAGATGTCGCAGGCTTCTGCATTGGTCGACTATCACTCTTGGCCCAAAAAAAACTCCACCACAAACAAAAGCTCTCTCTCTTCTTTTTTTGATAATCCAACGAGAACTGCAACCGCGTAATTACTACATTTATCGTATCCAGTCTTACAATTAGGGTGTCAGTTAATCAGGCCGGGCGGGTTTGGAGGAAATTCTAAATCCAAACCCGAAATTTAAAGCTCCCGCTTAATCTGCCTAAAACTTAATGGGTAAAAATACAACTCAACCCAAACCCTAAACATAGGTTTCGAGTGGGTTCGGGTTGGGTCAGGTAATTCAGGTAAGTTTAGGTATGAGTGAGTCATTAAATATGACATAAGTTATAATAAACTAACCACAAAAGTTATAGTTAACTTTGCAACAAGAAATATTATCAAAAAAAATTATCGTCACCATAAAATAAATCTAGCAAACTCTCATATCATATTGTTGTTCAAAAAATATTCATTATAAACATTCAAATATTATACATATGATTATAACTTTATGGGCATCCATGTAAGATCATTTATCAAGTTTCATGTTCTATTCTCATATGCTCATCATTGTCAACTCTTATTTGAATTATCAATAAACAATAAAAAGATGATGTTCTAATTTAATTGAAGAGATTACTAAGTAAATCAAATACTTGAATAGAATTATTGATGTCTGATTCCCCGTTCGATTCGCATGTTCGGATTTGAGTTGGGTTCGGGCAGGTTAGAATGTGATATCCAAACGTGATTCATAAGCAGAATGCTTAAAATTTTAAAACCCAAAACCATTTGGGTTTTCAGAAATGTGAACCTGAACCTTGTTATTTCGATCGGGGCGGGTCGAGTTTGGGTAAAACCCGAACCAGTTGAACCCACTACTTACAATTTATAAAAAGGCCCCAGGAAATGAGAATCCTTAGTACACACTCCTCTCACTATGTTTTTATTAACAAATAAGTTTATTTTCTTTCCCCTTCAACTTTCACGTTTTATTAAAATATCCTCTTCAGCTTCTGTTATCTTAATGTACCCCTTTGAACTATTTGTTTCTCATTTTACTTCAAAACGTCGTTAATGACGTGACTAAAGTTACATTACTACCCCCTCACAGAAAGAAACTAAAACATGAGACTATTCTTTTTATCTCAACCCCAACTCACCCACCTACTTAACCGGTTTAGCTTTTTCCCCCAAAATGAAGATCGACTAAAATTGGTCAGAATATGTTGTCGGCGATCATCGTGGAAGGCGATCGTTGAGAGCTTGTGTCGTGAAAACCGTAGTCGACCTTCGGAGAGAAGAGGTAACTCGCGAGACACATTGTGCTATAAAAAAATAGACTTCCTGCACATAAAAGTATACCAAGTCCTGATCAGCTCCAGATTATGAATGAAGATTTGGTAGTACCTTGATTTAGTTGTTACTAGTGAGAAGATAATTATTCTTTATTTGTTTATGCCTGTTTTCTTAAAAATTAATTAATTTATGGAAAATATCCTTTTAACTTTAACTGAAAGTCATTCCTATTACACCATAAAAGTATACCAAGTCCTGATCAGTTCTAAATTAAATCAATACTGAATTGCAGTTTACAAAAAAAAAAAAATTCACTCTTGAAGAAAAGAGCATCAAGACCAAAATAAGTTACAAATATATGAATTAGACTTCCTGCACAATCCTTCTTTACTTATTAAATGAGTTTATCTAGCATAAAATTAATCTAGATAAGGAAATCTTTTAAATTAATCTGCTACGATCATAAGTATGCCTAAATCATAATCAACAACAAACAAAATCAACAGATAAATTTTAGAAACACATTTTCGACTTAAAAATTTGATTTCTAACAATAATCATGAATTACATAATAAGATATTCAGGAAACAATAAAATATTTGCAAAAAAAAAATTTTCACAAATTCACATTTTTAGTCAAGGTTGAATTTAAATTTTAAGAAGTAACAGTTGACTAGATTTGCTTCCAATCTCTTTATACAGTGTGTATGAAAAGTTAGAAATCACTAATATTATAAGTTTTGAAATTAAATTATTTCCAAACTAGGAAACTAATCAAAAGTATACGGATATAGATTTAGTTTTATATCTCTCTTTTTTGCTTAATAATCTTCTAAACATAGCTACCAAATATCTGATTATTAATATGGAAATCACCATATTAATCGGACTCCCCAATGTGGGCCCGAATGGCCCAAATTCAAAGGACTAGAAACTAAATCCGATCCACTGAAGGACTAAAATAAAATTCACCCCCCCAAATAAATTCCAACATTTCCTTCCAAAAATAAACAGCGAGAGAGAGAGAGAAACTCCCTCCCTCTCTCGCGTTTTGCTTTTTCAAAATGATGGTCCTGCCCCTCGCCAGAGACGGCAGGAAACCCCGCCGTCAGGCCCGCGTTCCTCTCATCCCCAAGCAGACGGACGGCAGCGGAGGCGGTGCCGTCGACGGCGCCTCCTTCGCCGGCGCCGTCTTCAACCTCTCCACCACCGTCGTTGGCGCTGGAATCATGGCCCTCCCCGCCGCCGTCAAGGTGCTCGGCCTCGTCCCCGGACTCATCACGATCCTCGCCATCGGGGCCCTCACCGAGTCCTCCATCGACATTATCCTCCGCGTCGGCCGCTCGCCGTCGTCGTCGTCCTACGCGGCCGTCGTCGGCGAGGCGTTCGGTTCCGCCGGGCGAGCGCTGCTGCAGACGTGCATCGTCATTAACAATCTCGGCATGCTCATAGTCTACATGATCATAATTGGTTGGTGAAAAATCCCTCAAGTTTCAACTTTATGGTATTTTTTCTTTAAATTCACTGATTTTGAATATCTAAAAGTTTCGATATTCCATTTAAATTCAGGTTTACAAAAGAATCTTATGGAATTTTTTTTTACATAAAATTCTTTTTGCAAAATAAAAACTTGGAATTAGTAATTTGAAGAATGGCCTGCCTATTATTATAGAACTTGTTAATTGGAGCATGTATCATGGAAATGAGTATGAATCTTAAAATTATTAATTGGAATTTTCACATTAATTTGAAGAAAGCTCTGTTGTTGCTGTTGTGTATCAAATTTTTGGAGGATCACAAATAGTTATCAAAACAATGGAGATTTACACTGAAGATTTACATGAATAAGTCATGAAACTCTAATGAATGATGCTGAATAAGTCTAAATAAGAAATTGGATAGTTGTGAAATTAGAGAGATTTCCCATTGAATGTGAATAATCAATGATTTGGAGAATGGTGTGACTTATTATTCCATCACTGGCTTAGGTGATGTGCTATCAGGAACAACTGCAGGCCGAGGTTTGGTTCACCACACAGGAGTTTTAGAGGGGTGGTTTGGGCATCACTGGTGGACTGCACGATCCTTCGTGCTCTTCCTCGCAACGTTCTTTGTGTTTGCCCCTTTGATCTCCTTCAAGCGGGTTGGTGAGTAACTAATTTTAGCCTTCTTGTAAAGCTCCATACCATCTTAAGATCAAATTTACTCCAATTGATTCTCTGTCTATTGCATTTTTTTTTTTTTTTTGGGGTAGACTCTCTGAGATATACGTCTGCTTTATCGGTGGCCTTGGCGGTTGTCTTCGTTGTGGTGACGGCAGGAATTGCTATTGTTAAGATGGTTGATGGCAGTATTAGCATGCCGCGAATGCTACCTAATGTTGTTGATCAGGCCTCCTTCTGGAACCTATTCACCACCATTCCAGTTTTGGTTACTGCCTTCATATGCCACTATAGCAGTAAGTCTCAGCATTAATCACAGTCGTAGAGTTACAGTAAATTCAATTCTGGAGCTGTTCCATGTTAGTTGCTTTACTCACATCACCATGTGCCGTTAAAAGTTTCACAATTTGTCACCTTAATATTATTCATAAGATTAGGACTGTATCCTCAGTGGCTCTGCTTCTTGTTTCCCCCCTCTCCATTTTTTTGAATTATCCTCGTTCATTATTATACCAGTCATGCTAGATTCTATTACTGCTATAATAAAATTATGATGATTTTAGGATTTGTACTACATGCACTCCTCAAAATCTAGTAAAATAATCTTCTAAAATAATAGGTAGAGTGTATATGGCTGTGATATTGAACCACATATGAACCTGTTCATCTAATGTCTGAATTAAAATACTGAAGAGGAACAGCATAAATGTCATCTAATTGCAAAATTAAAGAAGTTTAAGTTACACATGATTGTTATTGGAAAATTTTTCAGTAGTATATGTTGTGTCGCACTGATAGAGGCTTCTTAAATCCTTGTTTGATCGACCTCAAAGGTTTTGGTAAACTTCCCATTTTCGATGTATACAACTTTTAATTTTAATTTTTCCTTGTCTGTTGAATGTCATATTTCCCCTCAATTATTTTTTCTTCTGGCTGAATTTTATCCTCAAATTTCTAGCTTGATGAGTTCAGAGTCGAGCTCAGAGTCCCCTTTACGCTGTTTTAGTTTAAAACATGTCATTGCCTAGCTCAATTACTTCAATATTCACCATTCCAATTACAGTACATCCAATTGAGAATGAGTTGAAGGACACAACCCAAATGAAGCCAATTGTCCGGACATCTCTTGGTCTCTGCACCATAGTCTATGTTGCAACCAGCTTTTTTGGCTTCCTTCTCTTCGGAGAACAGACTCTGGACGATGTGCTGGCCAACTTTGATGCAGACTTGGGGTTCACTGCCTACGGGTCCCTTTTAAACGATGTGGTGAGGGTTAGCTATACAGTGCACCTGATGCTGGTGTTCCCCATCATCTTCTATTCTCTTCGGCTCAACCTCGATGGACTCATCTTTCCTCTTGCCCTGCCCTTGGCTTTTGATGGAAAGAGGTTCTTTGCTGTTACAGTCGGGGTGATGGGTTTGGTGTTTATTGGGGCTATCTTTGTTCCAAGCATATGGGTTGCATTTCAACTTACAGGAGGTACAGCTGCAGTTGCTATTGGATTCATTTTCCCTGCAGGTATTGCTCTCAGGTAGGGGATTCTTTCAATTGTTATTCCTTTCTGTTTTGCTTTGATATGATATATGTTGTGTCGTTCTAGGATTTTGTTTCTTCATTGACTTCATCTTCATGTGTTTGTGTGCATTGAGACATCTCATCGATGCATCTTATTCGCTAGAGCTATATGAATGTATCCAATCAACACATTCTTTCACTAGTTGAAACCTTACATATAATCAGCAAATGTGCTGCAGACATGATTATTACAAAACAGACTTATATTTCATCTTGTAGACTCTGAAATGCATTTTAATTATGCAGGGATGTCCATGGAGCAGCTTCGAGGAAGGACAAGGTTCTATCGTGGCTGATGATCTTGTTGGCGGTCTCATCAAGCACAGTTGCCATCTCAAGTGACGTCTATGATATGCTCCTTTAGGAGAGAGGTGGCATGATGGCGATGTTCCAGCCAGTTGAGGGCTTGCTGCAATTCTGCGTTTCAGAATGAAGATATATTCATTCAGGCTCTTCTCATGGAGTTTTTTTGGGGGTTTTTAAATTCCTTCGCTCCTTGTACGAGATGCCATGAAATGGGAGGATCAATATACTGTGAACTTTTCAAAAAAACATACAAAAAAAGAAGAAGAGAAATCAGATTATACGTTGACTGGCAATTCGACAGCGTCTGAGAGTTCTTGGCATGAACCAGTATCAAGGTTATTGCAGTTTTACTGTATCTAACTGGCTGGCTACTTTTTTTCTCTTTTAGGTAGTTAAGATATTTCTTACTCATATATTAGACAATCTTTATTCACAGATCTTTCATTTGAGCATAATTGTTTTCATTTGTCAGCCCATAAAGAAATCTTTTTCTCTGATAGTTTTCAGGTTTAGGTTTTAAATGATCCTATTTAGTCAAATGCCTGGCGACAAAATCCTATGTTTCTTCGTTACGATAGTTCCCAACAAATGCATTGGATGGCAGACCTTAAAGGTTGCTTTATAGTTAATATCGATATTGATGATAGTGACAACTGAAAGGTTATCTTACAAGTGATGACGTTATTGATAATAATGATAATATCTATATCTGCGACAACAATGACTATGCTCGTAACAATTTAGAAGCACTAATTTAGTAAAGAGAGCTTGCCAAGTTTAGCAAATAAGGAGTTGAAATGGATTAACAAACTTTAAGCACGCTTTATTCATAAAAAGAATCTTCGCCCCCACCCCAAAAAAAAAATCATGCATGCATCCACTGTTAACCTCATGTTTTTAACATGAACTGTTCAATTCGATTTATAAAAGTATTTACATTATATGTCAGACTAACCTCTGCTGGTCATTGTTCCTTCTGGGCCCTGGGGAAGAATTGTAAAATAGTGCTGGAGCTTGTGATATAGTGCTGTACATATATATGCTTTTATCCTTGGGAAAGCATGAAATGTAACTCTGCTTGAACCAAAATCTTCTTTAACAGCTGCACCAAAGCATTTGAAGCAAAGAATCATGCACAATTTTTGATAGATTTGCATTTCTAAAGCTTTTTTGTTGTTTCCAGCACTCATATGAATCTGAGACATCGTCGTATACATTCTCATTAGAAAGGTCTGATTTTTTTTCAAAAAATTTGTGTGAAAGTTTGTTATGCATCCTCACGGGTTCATACAAGAAAGAAGTACATAATTCCTGGGAGCAGAAAAGAAATAATGGAGTTTAGAGATCCTTTCAGTCTCCCAAACCTAAATTTATGATTTATATTTTCTTCTTTGCCCTTCCTCTAATTCAAGGCTATTTTTCTTTGACCTTCCTCCAATTAATGTAGCCTTGAATTATTATAATGTTGCTTTAATTTCATACCATTGAGATGGCGATCTTATGAATAAAAAGTTGGAAGGAGTAGATTCCCTATCCTCTTACACTATGTGAGAGGTTTCAGAATTTTCTTTTTGTAAAACAAATTATTTAATATGATAGACGATCAAAATAGAGAAGTTCCTTCTTTATTAAAATTTAATTTAAATAGCCTAGCAGTAATTCGTACATTATTTTCCTACAACAGCTTCCCAATTTTCTTTTTTCTTGTATTGAATTAATACTACATGATGCATGAAACTTGTAGTTGTACCCTATACAGCCTCTCTCCCCCAAACTGTATTAGTATATACAAGTGTTGTACAATGTAACCACCAGGGAGCTTCCTCTCCCTGTCTTGCTTCATTCCTAGCTTTTATTTCAACTCTATTTCAAGAATTTGAAGAGTATGTGAGTTTGCATTGCTTGCCTTCGTGTAAGCAATGATGGATTAGGTTGCAGGCTGAGCGCCGGTCCATGCACCGTTGTCGTCGTCCATCCTGTTGATGTAGTGGTAATATTGGCGTTTCCTGATGTAAGATATGCCGGACCATACCCCGCGGAGAAGAAGAATGCTTATGAACACCATGCTCCCCGCAGTGCAGACTACCTAAATGTAGAACGCAAAGAAAAGAAAGTTCAATACTAAAGTGAAGAACATTGGACAACTTGCTATTCTCTTCGGTGAGAAATTTAAGAAGAAAATCCCAATTGTGCAACATTTATATTTCACTTCTCTCTAATGTTGCACCGACACATATTGGAGGGTGCCATATCTGTGTTTGACATGCATCAGGAGCGATATGTCAAGATGCTTGGTCGATACGTGCACAACACATTCAATGTTTGCCTTGCCTTGACTAGTTTGGAGACTTAAGATTTGGGCTGGACGGTTTTCAGTTTCAATGATTTATATGAATGGGAATTTAGAGTTCACATGTAATTGCATTCTTCCACTTTTTGTTATAAATCTCGAGGTTACATCATGCCTGTATATTTAATATATATAATATTATTTTATTATCGTGTCCACGATGTCTCTGTATACTTTTTTTTTTTTTTTTAATTATGTGTATCTGTGCTTTGTCCTGCCCATGTCCCTTATTGATGTATGTGAAACATGGCTTTTGACAAATGATCATAGAACTCACTCAAAATTCTACAGATTAACGTTCATATAAGCTCCTCAGATACACATAGGTGTCCTATCTGAGCATATCAGATTGAAACTAAGAAATCATGCCATAATTGCAAGTCAGCTAGTCAAAACTAACATGGAATGGAGTCAAAACCCTAACACCTTTGACGGCCTCCTAGAGACAAAGTAGGCAAAACTTAGTGAGCTGCTTGCAAGAGAGAGGATAGTAGCGCCTGAAGTGCAGTTGGCTCAAAGATAGCTGGATCCCACGTGTAACATTTCTTAATCTTTCAGAAATGATGTTGTTGTGGCGGACAACAGTTTACCAACGTAGCTGAGTGAATGCTGAAACTAATGCACTGTTCTCATTCATTATTGTAATCAAATACAGACAGCTAGATGACTCATCTAACTAATGTAGTAAGCCCGCCTCAAGAGGGCAAAAGATCACTGTACACTAGCACAGAATGTAAACATGTACTACATACAAGAAATTTTGGCCACGATATGTTAACAAATTTAATGCTCGAAGAAGAGGGGAACCAGTAGCCAGATAGGAGAAGTCTTGTAGAGGATGGTGGTTGAAGAGCGATGGCAGGAAACTGTCTAAATGAAGACATCACACAATAAACACACATCTTTTAGCATGTCTGCTCTATAGAAAGACAAGGTGGCAACATTCAGTATGGAGTCAAAAATGATACGGTCCTGAAACCAGAACCATTTGAAGAGATGTTTCAGGGGTAGAGTGAATTTGTTACTGAATTTTATAACCTATTGGTAAAACCTCAATCCAGCGACTTGCTCAAGACACAAATCAAATTTAATGCTAGAGTCATGACATCGTTGTAACTTTTATATTACCATTGACAATGAAATCAATGGGAGATAAGGACTTTTTTTGTCTTTCCAATAAGAAAACTAAATGAACAGTAAGAATTTAAAAACTTCCATCTCTAGCTATAAGTGAATGTAGGAGTAAAGAACCATCAAAAGTTGTGCTAGCCCTTTATGGCTATATCTAGCTTGGTTTGTATCTGAATTGACTGAAACCCGAGATTTCACGCCAAATTTAGTTACCTTCCTTTCAGTAGTAAATGAAAACTACATCAACATTCTCCCCCACCCCCACCCCAAAAAGAAAAAGGGGGCAAAAAAACCACCCCCCCCCCCCCCCCCAAAAAAAAAAAAAAAAAAACCCAAATACACGCACACGCACAGAGAGAGTAACACTGCTATCGATCTGCTAGTAGAGAAACTACAATTAGCATTAGAAGAGGTGTGATGTAATACGAGTGGATCACAATCATCTTCAAATCAATAGAAAAGGAAACTAGGGTTTTAAAAAAGAAATAGAAAGGGGAAATTAGGGTTGAGAAAAGAAGTAAGAATAGGATAAATTTGAGCTTCACGCCCCTTGCACACCATGGGCTTCACATCCCTAACACTGACATCAAGATTATAAGATTAAGATCTTAGATTCCAAGAAATTTGACTGAAAATTTTAATCATTCATTCAATAATCAATGAGAGAAGTCTTGTGAAGGCTTTACAAAAGTTCACTTTTCGAATGTAACCGATGTGATACTAAATTTCAAAATAAAAGAAAATAACTAAACTCAAAATACACTAAGGCGTAATAATAACTAGCAAACGGTGTGATGTCCTCGTCATTTCCTTCCGGGTGGAAAAATTTGACCCTGTCAAGTGTGAGCTCCCCACACGAAGTATCTCAATCGGGCTATGCTGGTGGTCAAGGATCCGTCGGTCATGCGTCAAGTCCGAACTAATAGTAGAGGTGGAATTGGCTTCTGTGACAGATCAGCTACAATCGATGGGAATTGGGAGATCTAGAAAGGCCCATGTAGCAGAAAGAGTTGAATCTGCTTCACTGAAAACCCAACTGATACCAGGGTTCCAGGAAAATTCCAGCTCATCAGTAATGGAAATAATCATCCTCAAGACTCTAATAGGACATGTACGTCGAGCAAGCAACTGACTCACAGTTCCGAGAGATAACCTCTCAGAGTGAAGCGTAACCATCACCACATTTTTAACTGCAAATTTCTGCAAAATACTATGTGGATAGGTAACAAAATTGTAGTCATCATTACAAATTGTTATTGGTTTATGGGTTTCACATGCATTTTTAGGCAAATGCAATGCAACAAACTCGCTAGGTAAAACTCCTAAAAAAAGACAGAGAGATATATGAGTTTCTTAGGAAGACGTACATCAAATACCGCTAACGGTATAGCATCACCAGAACCAGTAGAAATATGACGAAAGTCAGGAAATAACTCCACATATTCACTAAAAGAAAAAAAATACTAAGAGTAACCTGATGAATCATAATAAAGAATTTCAGTGACTCACTAGACGAGTTTTAAGTCATAAGCATTCACATAACCACAATTTACATGAGATAACTCAAATGACTTACTAGATGTAATGATGCTAGTATCAACTATTTCATGCTCAATTTCATCATCTATCATAGGTATGGCAAGTGAACACCTAACAAGCTGTATGAACATGCTAAACTCCACTGATACATGCTCAAAATCGCTAATATCATCCTCCGAAACATCGATACCATCATGTATAGGTGTATTAGGCTCAACTAATGTATCCTGAACGTCACTAATATTCTCCTCATAAACACGACTCTCATCAAGTGTGGGTGTACTAATCTTTATTAAGTTATCAACAATATTTAGTAGCCTCAAAAGGAATGTGGACATCCTCAACAATCTTCAAATTATCAATGTCATCAATTTGCACATTATCGGTATGTTGATTCTTGGAGAGGCACAAGTAATCATAATGTTCAAATTCTCCACACTTAGAATACTTAATCGAGAGGCACTCATAAGCATAGTATCCATATCCCTCACATATAGAATACCACTATTTGATTTTGAAAGTGGAGAATTCTAGCTCTAAAGCCAAAAGAAACGTCTTTTTGACAGACTTCATGACATGCAGGATCAACTCTATTTTAAGATCAGGTCTCAATCCGTTATTTTATATATATATATATATGTATATATATATATATATATATATATATATATATATATATATATATATGTATATATAGTGAGTTGATCCCCTAAGAACGGTTCTCACGAATTCATGTGAGAACTTTCACGTGGGCCGTCCGATCTGATAGAGATCTAGTTTTATTTAATTTGATCTATCAGATCCGACGGCCCACGTGAAAGTTCTCACAGAAATCCGTGAGAACCGTTCTTAGAGGATCAGCTCCCTATATATATATATATATATATATATATATATATATATATATATATATATATATATATATATAGTAGGAAGATGATCTATTTGAAAGCCCTATTCAAATACAAGCTTCTCAAATTTAAGTTTATACATGGTAACAAACAAGTCTCCCTGACGTAGATAAAAGCTCAGGATCTAGAGAGAATAAATTTTCCTTAAGCTTTTCCTTCATTTTATCCCACGTCTCTACAAGTCTGGAGTATGTTCTCTCTAATTGCCTTTGTATGGCAGTCCCATAATCTAGAGCTAAAACTTTTTACAAAATTTATGAGGATCATATGTACTATAAAAATCGAGAGGCACTATACCATGTTGGATTTTCTCTCTCCTAACACCCAACAAAATAATTATGCTCTTTAATGCAACGTTGTGATTCCGTGTTTCGTATCTCACGCCACATGATATTTACTCTCCTAGTGCGATGTTGTGAATCTGTATTTCGTAACTTCAGGGGACGCAACCAAAATCTTTTGTTAGACTCAAACATATCTACAACTTAATCTATGATAGAATGTAATACAAAATAATACAAACAAGTAGATGATTATGCGAAATTTCTAGACTCAAATGCAACTAAATACATGCACTAAATGATGAAAAATACAATCCTCAAAGGCTCAATTTCTATATGCAAAGAAATGCAATCCTAAATGATGATGTTAAGCAACTGACAAATGAGATCAATAAACACCAACAATTATACATGATAAACTACAAATAATTGCACAACTACTTGAATTTGCAAGAAATGAACAGTTAAAATTATATCAAGTTACGATATCACCCGAGATGAGTAGTTCACGCTGTAGCATAAGTTTTGTAAAGAGTCTTGAAATGGTTCTTCATAACTAATGACTGAAATTCTTGCAGGAAAGCTCTGGAACAGTTGCAACACGGACTAGACGTGACCAGAAGAAGACTGCTTCAGAAACGGCTCAAACTGGGCTCAAAACAACTTGTAAATCAATCTGTTGAGCAGAATCTGAGTCAACTATGAGTCAACACTGATTCAAAGTTAACTCGAGCTTCGCTCACTGAGTCAACTCGGGTCAGCTTAGCTCGAGTCTGAGCCGCGGCTTGGGTCAACTTGGAGTTAAGCCGTTGGCTCGGGTCGGCCTGGGTTGGCAAGCAGGTCGGGTTAGAACGTTATCGGGTCGGATCCTGATTGGAAGCGGGTCGGGCTGACTTGTCTCGAGTTTCGCTTAGTGAACTGAATCGGGTTCGGGTTTGTGAAACCCAAATTAACTTCTCTACTCTGCAATTCTGAGACGGCGGCGGCTACAAATCGTCAACAAAGAGCTCCAGCGAAGTCTGTTGACGGGCGGCAGCAGTGAGTTCGGGCGGCAAGATTTGCAAGTCGGCAAAGGCGGAGGAAGATGCGGCAGTAAGACAAGTCTTTGTGGCTGTCAGCGGAAGAGGAGGTGGACTAGGGCTCGACGTCAATATGATGACATTGGTGAGGTCGTGGATTGACGTCGGCAGCAAAGGCCGAGGGAGGAAGAAGAGGCGTTGGCACATCTGCGTGGTGGTACAATCAAGGTGGCGAGGGAAAGGGGCCGTCGGTAATGTCTGTGGCGGCGAGTAGGCGAGGACGAGGTTGAGGGGGCGACGAGGTGGCGGGCTACTGGCGGCGGTGGCGGTAGCGAGATCGAGAGCAGGGAGAGGTGGCGGCGATGATGAGGTTTGGTGGCTGCCGCGGTGGTCTGCTGCTGTCGACGACGTCAGTGGAGGTTGGCGGGATGGCGAGGCGACAAAGACTGCGAGATGTGGCGACGGAGGAAGCTGGGTTAGGGTTCCCTTTTGGGTGTCGGGTGAAAGAGAAGAGGGAGATAAACGCTGTTGTTTTTCTTTTTCTTTTTTTATTCTTTTCTTTTTGATTTTTATTTTTTTTAAGAACAAATCTAAGGTTTGGAGAGACCAGGATTAAGGTTTGTAAAAAAAAAAGAACGAACTAGGGTTTTGAATTTCTTTTGAAATGGATCAAATAAAATTGAAGAGGATTGAAATCAAAAGCTCTGCAACCAAAATTGATGTAATACGGATGGATCACAATCACCTTCAAATCAATAGAAAAGGGAACTAGGGTTTTGAAAAAGAAATAGAAAGGGAAAATTAGGGTTGAGAAAGAAAAATAGGATAAGTTTTGTGCTTCACACCCCTTGCAGGACGGGCTTCACACCCTAGCACCAACCTCAAGATCATAAGATCCCAAGAAATTTAACTGCATTCATTCAATAAAATAAGAGAAGTTTTGTGACCTATTTATAGACTTTATAAAAGTCCAGTTTTCAGATATAACTGATGTGGTGCTAAATTTCAAAATGAAAGAAAACAACTAAACTCAAAATAAACTGAGACGTAATAATAACTAGCAAATGGTGTAATGTCCTTATCAAGGTTAGACATTGAGCTCCCATGAACAACTTGTGGCATGTATTAAATCTATATACATTCACTGAGTGCTCGATCCACATATTATTATAGAAAGGGCTTCTTTGTTTTCACTGAAGAGAGAGAAAGTGAGCTCTCTTCCTTAGCTCAAGTGTCTATTTGGGCATGGACGAAAATTTGAAGAGGGAAGAAGAGGGGTGACATGGCGCTGACGTGGACTCTAACTTCCCCTCTCTTCTCCTTTTCTCTTCCTCCCAATTTTGGCATGAAAGAGCTCTACTCAAAGATCTAGGCAAAATATTTTTTTTCTCTCTTTCCTCTCTTTTTCTCTTGTCTGTTTTCCTCTTCCTTCTTCCAAGATAAGGTTGTGTTTGTTTCCTACCTCTCTTCCCTCTTCCAAATCTCCTCTCTTCTCTCTTCATTCTCTCTTCTTCCCTCTTCCTCCTTTTCAAGGAACCAAACAGGCCTTAAGATGAAGAAAGGAACACCCAGCCACTTCTCAAAAGTACTGCAAAATGATAAAGCAGGATGTTTCCTGTGTGACAACTCTACATGGCATTTGAGGAAATATGACAAGATGGAAAATGTTGACACCAATAACAAGAAGAAAAAGAGCCTTTGGGATGGAGAGTTACCTCAAGAAATGCCTTAAGAATCCATAGGAAGGCCAGAACCAGAACTCCATTCACCGAAAACCTTACCTACATCCAGATTATATAAAAAATGTCATAAGCAACCAAAAGCACACTGTTCCAGTTCTGGGTATCAACAACTAGCAGCTACCAATACCCAGATATCTCAAATTAGAATGTCACAGTGAGAAATTTCCAATGGCATTTTAATTGCTAAAATTGGAATTAAAAATAAACTAATCAAGCTGACAATATTAGCGCAACCCAAATACCGAAACTACTACATGAATGCAAAAGAATCCTTTTGTGGTGTTGTAAGTAATTTCCTAAGAAATTAATTCACGCACCAGATTGTAAAATCATGTCAGATCAAATCTCAGAAAAAACAATGCAAACAGACTAAATTACGGGAAACCCGATTGGGAGAAAACCACAAAGAGAAAGAGAGAGAATCCACTACCACGATGGCAATTACAATGATGTTCTCTAGTCTGCTAGGGTTTCTAAGATTGAGAGCCTTCTACGTTGGAAGGAGTCTCCTTTTTATACAGGTTGTGCCAGTTGGGTAAGGTAATTTAACCATTTAACCACTTATCAAGAGGCGGCTGCAGCTAAACAACTGAATTCAAACTTGTTGGATAAGACTTCATCTCTATCTAGTAGTCCTCTCCCAGTTGTAAATGTAGGTGATCAGTCCCCGAACTGTAACGGCCAAATTCAAATGGAGATTTGACTTAGAGATAAAGATTCGCGCCACTGATTCGATCTCCTCATCCTATCCACACGAGCCGCCGCTCGGGGTTTGAATCTATCGAGGACTCCTGCTTGGTGGTTCTGGAAGCGGCCACGTGTTGCTCGCCTGCTTGGTGCTGGAAAGACACGTGGCTGGATCTCGAGAAGGTCGGAAGTTGACCACTACATGTGATAATAGCATATTCTGCTCAAAAGCCTAGAGAACAAGAAGCATGTCTACGCAACATCATGCTGGAATCATGAGCAAATCCTATTTATTTAAACTATATAATCATCCAAAAAAGAAATTCATCTTTTAACAAGGCAATCATGGAAACTTCAAATACTTGGAACTCGGTAGTTTGCCAATCATGACAAAGTTCAAGCAATTCAGAATCCCCGATTTTAATTAATTGAACTATTAAACATACCAAGGAAATTAACAGGAAATCCCAAAATCTTACTTATTCCAAATGTTGAGATTTTGAACAAATATACACCACTCAGATTAGATGACCACAGAGGGCAAAATTTTCCTTTCCCCATTAGAAGAACTTGGAACGAGATACCAAAACCCTCACCTATTATGGGTTAACCGCCAGAAATCCCAGATGCTCCCATTGAAATAAGGGAGTAAATTTGAACAAAAGTCAAGTAACCCTTTCTAGCAGTAAGTTTGGGACATTCCAAATGTAATATCCAATTTACTTTATAACTTGCATACTGTTGAGATGAGATTGAGACAACTGACAAGAACCTAGTTGAGTAAATCATAACCTTTCTGTCAAAATCATTTGTCACAATCCTACCTACAAGAGTACTTCTAAAAACCCAGACATGTGCTTCCTGCGTATGTGTGATCAAAATCAATCAAGAGAGCTGATGAGAATCATTAAGCTTTATCCTTTATTTAGGCTCTTTTATGCTTTATTTAGGCTAGGCCCTTTTTTACTTCTTTATTTTAGTCTCATATTGGATATGATCAGAGATATCTTTTGTATCAGGCCTATGTAAGTCTAAGACTTTCATTTGTTTTGAAAGTTAAGTTGATTTGATAAATTTAGATTTTGTATTGCAACTATTTGCTTTGTGTTGAATCTCTGCATGATGATGTGCTGAGTGGGAGAGAGATCTTCTTAGTGATGAAGCCAAAATCAATATTCATCCTCTTATCTTTCCCTAATTTCTATAAACCCTAATTTCTTTTCCCTCTTTATCTCTTTTCCCTCTTTGTTCTACATCAAATTGGTATCAGAGCTAAAATATTTGCTCTTTTCTTCCTCTACAAAATTTTTCCTTTCCCAAAAAACTTAAACCTCCTCTAGAAAACCCTAGCCTCCACTTTCACAAAAATCTAAAAACTCTAGTTTCACAAAATTCTAGATACTCTTCTCTTTCTCTTCTCTAATTTTCAAAAAAAAAAAACTGAAACCCTGGATCGGATATTTTAAAAAATTTTAAAAAATAAAAAATAAAAAACCACCGACAACTGTTCTTCTTCCCCACCCCTCAACAAACCCTAACCCACCCCGCCGCCGCCTCAACCTCGCCTTCGCCGCCATTTTCTCCTCTGGCTTCGCCACCATGAATCCCGCCTACCTCACCCTTGCAGATCTCATCGCCGCCTTTGTTCATCTTCGCCACTGCAGTCACGTCACCATCGCAGTTATGTCGTCGCCTTCTTATTCGCCACTGCAGCCAATGCAGTCAACACGTTCGCCATCACCACCGGCGTCGCCGTCTCCCCCATCTTCCTCCTCTTCATCTCCATCAACCTCGTCGCCGCCAGATCTATTCGTCTTTGCTGATTGACCGCCGCTGCAAACCCTAGGCCACAGCCGCCGGCCCCAGACCACCTTCGACGCCACCAAGGCTCGCCAGCACTGCCATCCACACGAGCTCTCGTCAGATATCGATCAACATCGATATGAAGTATTCGGATTGCATCAAAACCTGAACCGACCCGTTAACGGCGATCCGACCCGACTCGTGAAGCGACCTGACCCACTCGCAGTGAGCCCGAGCCGGCACTGACGTCATCGGCTCAAGAGCTGACGTCATCGATTCCGAGTGATGTCGGACCCAAGTCGAGTCGAGTCAACCCAAATCAACTCAATGGACCAGAGCTGAATTGACTCAGTGACTCAATCCAACTCTGGCCAAGTCAACTCAACGAGTTAACCAGCAGTAGCACAGTCTTGATTCAGAGCATGTTTCAGGCCCGTCCGGAGTCCGATTCAACTTCTGTTTGAAGCGTTGGATCCGTAACTGAGTGTCGGAGTCACTGGAAAGATTTCGACGCTTTCGGGGGAAAGATTCGACCTCTGCGCAACTTTGTTTGGAGCAACTACTCGGTATTGGCATTTTTTCAAGTGCCTTTGAGTACTCTTTAACCTCACCTCATGTTTTTGTGAAATCTTGCATACCTATTGTGAATTTGTGGTGATTATTAGTGTAGTTGCAACTGTTAGTTGCCTAATTTGTTGCTTGTTGCATCTTCACTTTTAGGATTCATTTCGCATGTTCTTTTTAGGAGGCCGTTGGAAAAAAATTCAATTCGATCATATAGTGTACACATTTATTGACATTTAATGGATTGTTTTGCATCCGTGTGATTGGTGTATTACATTTGCATTTGCAAATAGCGCATGCTCCTGCGCATTGGTAGAACATATCACCTTGTTCATTTAGATATGGATGCCAAATTAGATCTAATCTAATCCTTAAAGAGCTTCAAAACTTAAAAATTAAAGTAGAAGGGTTAGAAATAAAAATAAAGAGGAAAGCTCTAGATATGACAGTCAAGATAAATGAGAGAACACCAATAGAAATAGTGATGGTGAAGATGACAAAATATGTAGGATTAAGATAGATCCTCCCACATTTGACGGTATTCTTAACCCGAAGATTTTTAGTGACTGGATGGCAGACATGGATTACTACTTTAATTGGTATATGTTTACTGAGGAAAGTAGGATTCGATTTGCTAGGATGAGACTTACAGGGTCAGTTAGGATTTACTGGATCTTGGTAGAGGGGGTACACGAGGCGTGAGCTTCCATAGAGTCTTGGGAAGAAATGAAACAGAAATTTAAGGAGAAATACCTTCCGACTCCTATAAGCGTAGCCTTTTAGATAGACTGCACAACCTTCGCCCGGTAGCAGGTCAAATCAGGATTACACTACCAAATTTGATGACTTAACCCTATTTTGTGAGGGACAAGAAGACATGTAAAGTCAGTTCTAGGTATCATTCTGGGTCGAGGTCAGATATCTAGCGGACTATGTTCATTCACTCCCATAAGTTAGAGATCCTTGAACAAGCCAGCCAGCTAGCTCAAGACATAAAAACCTCTCAAATTTTCTTCAAAGCATTAAATCATTCCTACAGCAGCAGAGCAACCTAGCCCAAACACTCACGCCACCAGAGACACTAAGGGCAAGTCTGTGATAGGTGAATCTTCTAAGAACACAAAATGTAATCAGTGTTTTAAGTGTCAAGACTATATCATGTTGCTGCACAGTGTCTCTCTATGAACCTTCTAGTTAGGAAAACCAATGATGATGAGATCAATACAGTAGTCTATGAACCAACTAGTAGTGTGACTGATTCTGATGATGAAGTTAGGATTTTTAGCATCCAATTGGGTGTCGTTAGGTGCTCACACATAGTTGTTAGATATGGGAATTCTCGTAGATCTAGTGTGTTTCATACCTATGTTACACATGAGGGAAAAAACTATAAGTTGTTGATTGATGGTGGTAGTTGTGCGAACATCATTGCCAAGACAACTCTTGAAAAGATGGCTCAAGGCTGATCCACATCCCCACCTTTACGACGTGAATTGGGTTGATAAGACTACTCGATCTATTATCCAGCGTTGTCAAGTCTCTATCCACATGTCTAGCTATTAGGATCGTGTTTGGTGTGATGTCTTAGACATAGACGCTGCACACATTTTGTTTGGTAGGCCTTGGTTGCATGACTTGGATGTGACCAATCTTGGTAGGTCTAACACTTATAAATTTAAATGAAATGAAAAACAAATAGTGTTGAAGTCTGCCAAACTTAAGTCTATAGTAGGGAGTAACAAGTCCGGAATAATCACTGATAAGAAGAGCAAGAAGTCATGTCATCTAGTGACTAGATCCCATTATTCGCCTGAGTCTCCTATTGATGGGTTTACTCCCAGATTTAAGAATTTTCTCGACCTTCTCCCTTTTCCCCTAAATATTTCAGTCATTGTCACAGTTGAGCCACATGCACCACATTTGCATTAGTTGCATGATCATAATACAAGGAAAACGGCAATCAGCAACTATAACTATCAGTTTGTTGCAGAGTGTTACAAGCGGTTGCAGGAACTCGCAATAAGTGACGAGGTGCTCATTACAATGCACCCAGAGAGGTTCCCACCAGGAACTTTAAAAAAATTCCATACTCGATGCAGGGGTTCATACAAGGGTTTGAGGAGGCGGGTTCCAGCGTCTATGAGCTCGATATTTATCGTGATCTTGGAATTAGCCCGGCATTCAATGTCGAGGACCTGACTCGTTATCACACTTCATGGGGCCGCAATTATTTTCAGTTCGCCCATTGTAGCCACCACTGCTGGAGAGAACCCACCACTGAGGAGTTTGTGCAGTCCTTCTCAGCTTGATTTCATCATCCACGTCGTTGTCATTCGCCATGGCCAATTTTTCGAAGCCAGGGAGAATTGATGGGAATCATTAGGCTTTACCCTTTATGTAGGCTCTTTTATTCTTTACTTACATTAGGCTCATTTTTACTTCTTTATTTTAGTCTTATATTAAATATGGTGAGAGATGTCTTTTATATGAGGCCTATACAAGGCCAAGGCTTGCATTTATTTTGGAAGTTCATTTGATTTGATAAATTTAGAGTTTGCATTGCAGCTATTTGCTTTGTGTTGAATTTCTGCATGGTGATGTGCTAAGTGGGAGAGAGATCTCCTTGATGGTGAAGTTAAAATCAATATTTATCCTCTTATCTTCCCCCAAATTCTACAAGCCCTAATTTTCCCCCTCTTTATCTTCTTCCCTTTCCCATTCCACATCAGCTGATCATGCAACGTTTCAATGCGATCATGCAAGACTATAGTGGGAAAAAGCTAAAGAGATTGTGATTGTGGGTAAGAATTTTATGTATTTGCAGGACCTCACGACTTGACGAAATCAAAAGCATCCATTTTGATAGGTCCACTTTTAAGTTTGGAAAATTGCCATCATTTACGCACAATGCCTCATTTGAAATGCAGAAACAAAAATTGTTCCTCTATATCTACCACTTTGGTTAACCAGGTCCAAAAGTTGTTGCATTACTAGACTTCAGGGGTCGTACACCACAATCAATCAGGGGGGACGATAACTAACTGGTTAAAAAAAAAATTATCATTCAAGAATTTCCGATAAGTGAACATCAAATATAGATGAGTCTACCAGCCTATGGTCGGTTGAGGCTTAATTTTGACATAACTCAGTTTGCTACAAGGAATGATCTATGTAGCATGGACACTCCCCTCTCATGGAGTCTAGTTGCGTTGGACACACATGTCGTGTATTTTAGAAATTTGCCATGTGTTCGCGTGTCATGTCCTTGTTGATGTGGCCATGTCCATGCAATATAGAAAATGATCAAGGTAAACATGTACTAAAGTCAAAGAACGTTTCCTACCTTTCTACTGTCTATTTTTTTTTTGTAATGATGGAACCATTCAGTTGCTAGTAGCAGATAATAAGAAGAAATAATATGACTGCTTTAGAAAAAAATGTGGGAAAGATACTTGTTTCAACTACAAACCAAGACGAAATTGGGAACAAAAGCCCAACCCAAGGAACAAATTTTAAACAATTAGTATAAAAACCATCCTATTCTGAAATTCAAAAGATGTTGAAAGTATATGGCAACTAACCAACTCTAACAAACAATGAAATCCAAATCAAGACAAAAGAATGTGTGAATCTACTTACATAGAATTACTGCATATGCCAATTATTGAAAGGTACGTTTCGATGTGCTCCCATTTTGTACTGAATTCAGATAAGTGGATTTTCATGCGTTTGGAAATTTTGAATTTCCCAATATTCTTACCTCAGTTTACTTTCCCTTTCATTATGCTTGTAAATGATATTCTGATGTGTGAAAAATGAAAGGGTATCGCCCACTTACAACTAGTAGATAAGAGGTTTTCACAATTTTTTCATTACAACTAGTATTACACGTTGTAAGCGGTAGAACAAACAGCCATTTGCATAGTCAGCAACAAAAAACTATCATATTCCCAGATCAATATGAAACCGTGAGTAAATCAAACGCGCACTAATTCTAATAAATTAACTGAAATGAGAAAAGTTTCTCATCTATTTCAAATCAAAGATGTAATTTTGAACGAATTTCAACAGACAAATCAAGCAATTTCAAAAAAATTAAGTTCCATTACCAATTTGGTAGAGATTGAAGGTGGGAGAACCGATCGGACCGCCTTTCGAGCTCGACGAGATATCTTTCTGAAGACATTCTCAACGAATCTCGCGAGAAGATCCAAGCTTCTGTCGTCCTCCTCCTCTTCGTCCTCCTCGTCGTCGTCATCGTCGCCGCCGTCTGCTTCGCCGAGATCGCCGATCCAAACGCGAGGATCAGGGACCACCACCACAGTATCCTATGTAAGAAATAATAATAAATAAAAAAAATTCAAACTTGAGTCCAATTGGATTGGATTTGATTCGATTAGAGATGAACTGTGAGAAGGGGGGACAAGGCTCGCACCTGGGGGTAGTTTGGGGATTTCCTGTAGGCTCGGAGCGGTGACCGGAATCGAGAGGGGGCAGTGAAGGAAGCGAGATGGCGGCGGCGATGAGATCGGAGGCGGAGCGGGGAGAAGGGGAGAGAAAATACAGAAGAAGAAGAGGAAGCCATGGGAACAAAAATGCAAGTATCGGGCTCTTTTTTCCAGTTAGGATGGAAGTGAATGCTTGATTTGCATGTTAGCCCTCTCTTTAAATTTCTTTTGCATACTTTTCTCTTCCTCCGAAGCTTGCACACGGTATCACATTTGTTTAACATTTGTTTAACCAAAAGATTACTCTCTTTTTTTAAAGATAAAAAAAATAGAATAAAATAGAATAAATCTACATTAGTATCTGGATAATTTGTACAAAGCTTGTTATAAATTTGATGAGAGTGTTTTGACGTCGAGATAGTCTCTAGAGGTTACTTGTCACTCAATTAGTCTTTGCTTTTCTATCATATTTCATCTCACTTTGTTTGAGCATGGATTTAGCCCATCGATATCAATCTTTGCAACGTATTCATGAATAGCTTTCTGGTTAAGTAATCAGATTTGTGCGTACGTGTAGTTAATCTTATTTGTTATATAAGTTTTTTAGTCTTTTTTATTTGTGAGCAATTAGCCATATAGAGATTAGATACAGATGTTTAGGACAACTCTCCCACTATAATGGTAGAGCTGATAATTTTATGACAATATACTTGCAAAGTAAATTACATTCTATCTAGCTATGCTTCACACTTCAATAAAGAAGAGCTGAATTTTCTTGCAGTTTACAAAAACTTAATCAAACTGAATTTTTCTCAGCTCAGAACGAACGCAAGACAAAGGAAAAACAAAAAGCAAAAGAGTAACATTTGACTTCGCATGGATGGGGCACACACATAACAACAAAAGAGTTTTTGACTCAAACAAAGAAAAAAGAGAAACATCCATGGAAACAAACAAACAGAGATGACTCCATCTTGACAACACCAAAGAATATTACAAATGGTTTTCCTCAGTCTTTCCAATGTAATCCCTATGCACGACTCTACACCGAGCTTGGAAGCTGACATGAAGCAATAAAAGCACAAACCAATCACACACAGTACTGCCTCACATCAGAGAAAACAGCAAATCAATTCCATTCAAGGAAGCAAATGGTCCACTTATGCAAGAAGGGTGGCCAAAAAAAAGGAAAAAGAAACAAGAAAAGGAGAGAGAAGAAAACTGCTACCACCACTATGAAGACGACGAAGAAACATACATAGCAATGTCAGTAAATATGCGCTCGACAGTGCGAATGATGAATCCAGCAAATGATGGAAGACACAGAATGTCAATCAGCATCCGAAGCACACACTGTCAGTCTCAAACCATCAGAACTGGTACATCTGCTTTCTCGTAATATCCTCACCCATGTCATCACTACCCTTTTGTGTACCACTGACTACACACATAACTAAAACCTTTTCGCTAGGATTAAACGGTGCAATTTTTACACTTTTGATCGAGTGCAGCTCTTGCAGGTGGCAAAGAACATCTCGTGCTTTAGCTGTTCGCGCGGGCTGCCAAATACTATTCTCGCGTTTTAGTTGTTAATATTCTCTACAATCACTCCTTGTGAAACCATAATCCCTATGGAGGGTCTGTTTGGATTTAAGGAATTGGTGTGAAGTGAGGAAGTAGGAATTAAGATTTATTTTCTTTAGGAAAAAGGGAAATGAGTAGTAAATTTTCTGGTGTTTGGATGGTTGTTGGGAAGTGTGGTTTGGAAAATGTTTTGTCGTTTCCGGTGTTTGGATGGTAATGAAAAGTGGAAATGGAAAAGTTGACCACAAAGTTGACCGCAAAATAATATTAAAATAAAAATTAATTAAGAAAAATAAAAAATAGATTGTAATTAGAATGCAAGTGAGATTTACATGACCAAAAAATTAACTGTTTTATGCTATAACTTATTATAAATGAGATTTACATGACCACAAAATTAACTGTAGCACTCTGGAATTGAGAAAATGGTTGTGTAAAAGAGAGATGAAAAAGGGAAAAGGGGTTTTCTTATTTTCCTTTTCCGGTGTTTGGATAGATAGGGAAATGAGCAATTATACTTCCCCACTTCCTCACTTCACTCCGATTCCTTACATCCAAACACGCCCTGATTGAAAACAGACTCATTGCAGGCCTTTATAATCAACTGTTGGGTTTATTGGCTTGTAGAGGGGAAAATTTAAGTCTCCCTCCATTTTTTCTTTGTTTTTAGTCTCATGTTGGATAGGTCAAAAAAAGTTGAGTAGTACATGTATCAACTCCTTCATATTTTATCATTTTGAGAGTTAAATGGGCCGTCTTGCCACACGCGCGCGCACGCAACGAACCGGGTCGGGCTCGGGTGGCGCGCGCCCACTGTTAGGATTTTGCCTTATTTTTCAAGAAGTGATGATGGTTCAAGAAAATCCAATTGAGTTGGAGAAGAGGATGGCTTGAAATAAAAGAAGCAAATTAAGATGAAGCAGTTTCCTTTTTAAGTGATTGCGAGTTTCTTTTTTAGGAGGAGTATGAATAGGATTTAATTCTTATTCAATGAAGGATTGTTTTTAAAGATTAAAGAGTTTAGAATCTTTCTAGACCAAATAGATCAATTCCTAAAAAGATTGATTAAGATTCTTCAACAATCTAAAAGCCAGTATCATCTCATAGTCCAAATAGGAGTTGATTGTAAAACTCTATAAATAAAGATTGAAACCATGAATTATAATTGTCTCAACCAAATTGATCTCAAAAGGAGAAAAAAAAGTGGAGAACACCAAAGAGATCAGAAGGACGCTAAGTAAAGAAATGAGCAAGATGAAGATACATAGAGATAAGGTAATATTCATGTAATCTAAGTCAAGATTAAAGAGGAAGGTGAATACTCTTGTTGCATCAAGAGAAAAGTTTGACCTCTTTGTATCAAGTTATAAATAAAGCTCTCTCAAGTTCTCTCCCTGTGGACGTAGATCAAGTTTGGGTCGAACCATGTTAAATCTCATGTTCTTTCTTATTACTCTTTTGTCTTGATATTGCTAGTTTGTTTTACAACAGTTTTCTCTTGCAAGTACTAATCATATTATCAAGTTTCGCAAACGTCGATTCTGAGAGTAACAATTGGTATCATAGCATATCAATTTCGTCTTCAGCACCCACGACTTACAGAGACAAAGGCAGCTCCGTTAAAAGGGATCCTTGAACTGCTACATTTTGAATCGTGTATTTTATCTTTTGCGTTCGGACCAAACTCAGGGTGAAGTAGTAGTTGGGGCAAACTGAAGCATGTTCTCGGTGAAGCGAAACTCATAGTGGAAGCTTGGTCACGGAGTGAAAGCTGGGCTTCGGAGAAGCTACTCAGTGTCGGTGGAGAAGCTACTCGGAGTGACAACTTGGTCTCGGAAGCTCCGTTTCGTAGAGGCTATTCGAAGCGACACTAGCAACGTTCAAAATGACATTTGTAATGCTCACATTAATTGCCAGCTAATCAAACGGACCTGTTAATTGCTATTTTGATTTTTTATTTTTTTTAATACCATTTCATGACCCGATAAAAACGGATATGCGAACATGCAAAGTTGTTGCAACAAATCAGTCACAATAATCTGAACGTGAGTTTAAATTGTGCGGGTGATGTTAGCAACGGAAGAGATTCTGGATCTATTTAAAGACCCCTCTTCGTTCATTCTTAACACACTGAGAAACATATAAACAGCTACATTATTTTCTTTCTCCATCTGATTAAAATTTACTCCACAATCTGCTAGAATGTTCCTTTTCTATATTCGTTTTGTTCTTCATTTTCAAGTAACAATTTTCCATTTCAGTAGAGATTTCTATCATCCTGGGCCGAGTGGTGGTGAATCCGGAAGATCTTTTATCACTAGGAAACAAGGTCGAATCAATGTCTGCATAAGAAGACAAGTTTCTGATCCTTTACGACAGTGCGTTTGCATGATTACATTTCTCAGACCAGATTTTCTTCTTATCTTGTTTTATTAGCATGTTAGGAATTTAGTTTTTTTTTTTTTTTTTTAATTTGTATGTTTAGGAGATTATATTGAAATTACACTAATATTAACAATAACATATACATGAACTGCAAAAGATATAATATATTGAGTATTGAAGATGGTGAGCACACAAAATAATTCGTAGGCCACAATTGGTTGAGAAAAAGAACTTTGATACGCTACCAAAATGTCGTAATACAATCACACTCTAGCTCTCACTCTTTCCCGGACTCACTCACTCAGACTACTCTTTCACTCATAACATGTGGGCAAGTCCCTCTATTTGTAGGCACATGAGGGGAATTTTAGAGCAAGCCAAGAGCTTGAATTCTCTATAATATTTCTACTTCTTCTTGTCTTCACAAAACATCATGACAATTTCTATATTATTGTATCTAGAAGCTTGTAAGTTTCTCTAGAAGATTTGAGAAGTTGTTGATGACTTCTCAACACAATACATTCCAGCCAATCATCTGACTTCTTGTACTCTTTTGAGGAAAACATCACAGCCAGCAGTTTGAATGTTTGAAACCAAGTATGATAGGATATATTACTGTCTCACTGAAGTATGATATCAAAATGGACAAAATCATTTTCACTGTAGTGATAATCCCTACACAAGATACAACTCTACCTTTAACAGTGAATCGGGCATCCAGACATTTAGTCTGAAATTATCCCCCAATCCAGATACAAATCTACCTTTAACAGCCGAGACCCCTCCTCCATGAAATTCTGCTACCAAAGCTCATCATTCCAAGTGAGGCGCCTCATCTCAGAACAAGTGCGTGCATCCAATCCTAGCTTAACCAGGAAGAAGCTCCCAAATCTTAACTTTGAGGGAATCAACGGACACGCGAGGTTGGCAGTTGTGGTTTTTTGAGAAATCAACGGGCGGCGGTCTCGTGTTGTCTTCTGGCGGCGTCGAGGCGTTCTTAGGGTTACGACGGCGATGCATGACGTGAATCATGGCAACGGGAAGACTCCCACATCATCTCTAGCCTGAGAAATCAATGAATCGATCATCTCAACATCAGACTCATTAGAGCTAGAAGGAGTTGCCGCAGACGATTTGTAGAGAAAGAGAAGGTGCACAGAAATACCTCACCAACGATAAAATAGGTGAATGTGCTCATACTCGAACTGCTATCAAAAAGAGAGAATCTCATCATCTACAATAACAATGTCAGCACCAGGAACCAATGACCGAGAGTGTGAACTTCTGGTTGTAAGTTGAGGATACTGGGCCCATGCTTATCTTTTGCAATGCTGTGCTGTTAGCTGGATCTGGGCTGCTATATTTTTTGGGCTAAAACTGTTTTTTTTTTTTTTTTGACAGGTGGAGAGATTTCTCAAATCAGAGCCCATAATGGGTTTTCTTGGTGCATGGGCTATGGGCTACGAACTTTAGTGGTGTCTTTTCTTTTTCTCCTTAAATGTTAGAGAGAAGTCTACACAGGCCAGTATTTACAAGAGAGGAGTAATTATAACTACATACAAAGGTTATGAGTTTGCGTGTGGACTCGAGTCTCTATAAACACTAATATTTTCGTGTTAGTGCCTGTTTGTTTGTTAAGAAATGGGTTGGAAATGAGCACAAAAGTATAAAGTGTGGGCCTTGTATCAGATTTCTTCTCGAAATAAAAAAAAAGACATAAAGAAATTTCACCCGTCTTAATATTTTTATTATTATTTGTTACAATTCTTTCATTGATTGTGCTCAGAATCAACCTCTTAAATTAATAAAATTAAATGACAAGGTTACTCTGCTTTCTTCATTGTGCATCCAAACAGGCAAGTTGAATGGAAAGCTTGTGGGTCCCGCTGTGAGACCCACTTGTAAGACTTTTTCCCTCGGAGCAGTGGCGTAGCCAGGATTTCAAAGTTGGGGGGGCATAAAATAACATGCAATAATATCAAAATTGTAAGGATATTTAATACTAAATAATAATGATTTTCTTTCTAAAAAACTAGGAGAAAGGGAGGGATCTCAAACTTGAAATCTCTCAACCAATATTCTATTGTATAAAAGTGATTGTTACAGTATGAAACTGCACATCCAACTCCAAAAGTATAACTTGCAAATCAAGCTCCTTACATATTAAAGAAAACAAAATCCAATCACATAAACAAAAGTGAAATAAACTAACGATAATACCTTACAAACTGCCTCGACGCTTTGACATATTTTGAAACCGTTCCATGATTACATCATTACTAATAGTATCAAATACATCAGATTCGATATATGTTACCAAACAATCATTCGTCCACTGATCTCCCATGCGGTTGCGCTGTTTAGATTTCACAATATTCATAGCAGAAAATACTCTCTCAACATTTGCAGTTGCCACAAGTAAAATCAATGCAAACTTCACAAGTTTATAGACAAAATGATATACCACATCTTTTTTAATCTCCACCATCTTCAGTGCAAGACCTGCAATCCCTTTTAGTTGCAGAAATTCACTTTTTGATCGCATATCATGAATGAATGTATCAAGTTGATCATCAAGAGCCATGATCTCAGTTGTTGAGAAATCATTAGGATAAAACTCAGCAAGACGAAGTAACTTCTCCTTATTAAATGCAGCAAAAGAATTATTAGGATTTAAGCATGCTACACAAAGAAGTAACTCAGTGTTCGCCTCAGTAAAGCGATTGTTTAGCTCTTGAACCTGCAAATCTATAACTGCATAAAATAAGTCACACCGATAATGATACATGTTGGTAAAGTTCTGAGCATTGCGGCGTGATCTCACTGTGGGTATAAACATATCATCCATGTTAGGGACCTCGATATCATGTTTGACACAGAATGAAGAAACAAGCTCAAGGAAAGAATCCCATCCATCATCTCTCATTTGTTGAAATCGTTGTTTGGCTATTTTAACAAGATCCATGGCGTTCACAATATCTTGATCTTTTCTTTGAAGCGTCAAAGACAACTCATTGGTGATCCCCAACATAATTTTCATCAATGAATAGAAAATGCAAACTCAAAAGTTCGCATCATTTGTAGAATCAACACAGCTTCTCCTCTCTTTTTAGCGCATGATGTTTTCTCTATACTCCCAAGAGCTACAATCACAGGAGTGTATAAAACAATCAAGTTTAGCATTGCATAATAAAGAGAGCTCCAACGCGTATGCAATGCAACATCAGTTTTCAAATTGCGCAGACACATATGATTTATTCAACACCATGCACACCACTTGACAAATTCCCTTTGTCAAATGTGTACACCTTCTCTTACAACCAAGAGAACAAACACCACCTTGTACAGCTTTCTTCTACACCAAGAAGACACCTGTGTACAATGATTTCTTTGATGATTACAACACTTCCTATAAGCCTTGGTACAATATGTGAACGTGGACAAGGTCTAGTATAGGAGAAACTTCAGAGAACTTCACTACAGAATTGGATTTTGGTGAAGAACTGAAGTGGGAACAGTTTTCAGGAATTGGCAATATTTTGTGGTTGAAAACTGAAGATTATGATTAGTATATAGCATTTAGATTAACAACCCTATATATAGCTGCACTCTAGGATTAGTTAGGGTAGTTATAGGTGCAATTCAAAAGTTTAAAACGTTGGGAAACGTTGCACAAAAAACCAGATAATAGAAATTGTCCAACAATCAGAAACTGACTATAGTCGACTTGCCTTTTGAGTTAGTCGACTAGTCTAAGCAAATTTTCAAAGAGTAGTCGACTACTATTGGGTATTAGTCGACTAGGTCAAGATAAGCTCGAGTGACAGCTTTCTGGATAACTGAACCAAGTCGACTACAACTTCTTTATAAGCCGACTAGTCCAGTGATAAGTTGACTAGGGGAAATGGGTTAGTCGACTACAAGGTCTATTAGTCGACTATATATTCTGTCAAGTCGACTATATAATAGTAGGGGATTTTTTTCTTACGTGTCACCCTGTGCCACCCCTGGCTCCGCCACTGCCTCGGAGACTTGTTAAGTTTCTTTATCAAGCCGACTCTTACGTTAATTTGTTGATTGTAACTGTCCTATTTCTAATTATGTACGTGGCAACGTAAACGCATGCTCCATACAATTTTATATTGTTATTATTTTTTCTTTTTTCTTAAGTGTTTTTGGGATAGTAAAAGAAAATGGGGGAGGGCAAGAGTTGTAAATAACGAAAGGAGAAAGGAGAGAAGAGAAATGTGAGAGAGAGATTATCTGTCTATTTACTATCGTCCTTGATCACCCTCAGGCTACGGCGGTCAACGAGGGGGTCGCGCGTGGCGGCATGTGATGACGTGGCAGTACGTGTGGGCCCATCTCTCTGTTTATTGAATCAGATGTTATTAAACGGATAGATTCGGAATTAGATCCGATGACGTCGATGTGTCCTCTTAGCTCTCGTTTTCAGAACACAACGTCTCTCTCCGCCGTCAGTGAGAAACTTGCCGGTCTCTTCTCTTCTTTTGTCTTTTCCCTTTTTTTATTTTAATTAATTAATTAATCGACTTTATTTTGCATGAGGAAACCGGGTGCAGCACCCACACCCGACTCAGACACACACACACCCACCCCTCGCCGGTCGGCCCGGTCTCTTTTCTTTTCCTTTTTTTTTTTTTTTGTCTTTTCCCTTTTTTCAATTTAAATTAATTAATTAATCTTATTTTACATGAGGAAACCGATGCAACACCCACACCCGACTTAGCCAGATCCATACCCATAGGGACACAATCATTAGGCCTGTCAATGGGTCGGGTTCGGGGCGGTACATGTGGTATCATACCCGAACCGTTTACCCAAGAGGGTACCGTACCCGTCCCGTTTACCCACGGGTCCAGAAGGTGGGTTTTTATATCCGGACCCGCTGTACCCGCGGGTCCAGACCCTTTTACCCAGACTCCTACCAAAAAACATAAACAAATATAGTAACAAAAACACATGAAGAGAGGGAAAAAATTTTTGTAAAGAAAAAGAAAGCATGTTTTAATATCAATAAAATTGAAATGCAATCAGGTGCAAGAGGTGGAGGGAAATTTTCGATGAAAGACTCTAATAAAGAAAAGAATTTAAAGTAAGACCCCCAAATTTATTTGGGAAAACACAACAATAGAATCACCCCTAATCAACCAACAGTCTTCAACATTTAAAGCACAAAGAGATCATTTACTCATAGAGTCTTGAGAGGGTTTTAATTCTATTAGTATTATTTATATTTATGTTTAGAAATGGGTAAATGGGTAATCGGGTCTGGTTCAAGTAAAATCAGACCCATCCCATTTAATACTCGGGTATACGAGTATACGGGTAAACGGGTATAGGTCCAGAGCAACCCTTTCCATACCCGCTTAATCGGGTCGGGTCCGGATCTGGACCCGACCCATTGACAGGCCTAACAATCATCATCGTGACGTTTTGGCCAAATAAGAACCCCACACACACCCACCACCACTACTACCACCACCACCACCACCGTACACCCGCATGCACGCAGAATCCAAAAAATAAAAAAATAAAAAAATACATTATTCAAACAACATCTGGTATAAGAATTAAACCCCTCCAAAGATAGAATAAATAATGGAGGATTAGTGAAATTAGTAAAGGTGAGGTGGTAATTTAGGGGTGTAATCGGGCCGGGCGCATGATGGGCGCGATGTTTTTCAGTGTGAGCATAATATAATAAGAATTCAATATGAAATAAGAGAAAAAAAGTTAAATGAATAATGTTCCACCTATCTAAATTAAACTTGTGACCTACAATAGCTTTGATTTAAAAGTTACCACTTAAGCTAAAACTCAAAAGTATTTTTATACAAGTAAAAAAAAAAATCTAAAAAGAAGAGATTACATACAAACTAGATTGTATGTGGGTCCCCCGTAGGGCACGGTCACGGTGACATGAAGATATGATCTGAATCGTTTTGATCCACTCTAACACATCGGCATTAAGGTTTGTTATAAATCTCGGGAATTCGGAGTTGTACCAGACCCGCCTCGAGCAGGTATCTATTGGATCCAAAAGTTAGCCCCGTTTATAAATCTGATAAAGTCTGGATACCTTTCAGTTAGACCCTGCCACGGACTCGGACCCTATCCGTTTAGTCATTGGGTATGGATGGATAGTGCTTGCATTACTCGACCCGGACCCGACTCAATCCTATTAAGATACATTTACTTAAATAAACCAATAAGTATACAAATATTATAATAATATTGGTAATTGTAAATATGTTTCCATCTTGTCTAGCACGTAACTAAAATGAATAGACCTGTGTCACTATATTATAGTGGTAAAACTTATTCGCGGTAAGCCAGAATTTTAGAGTTCAAATTCCGCTTGCACAAATTATGACATATGTTGCAAAAAAAAAATGAATGAACTTATTAATAAATATTAGTTTATTTCACTACTAGCATCAATTATAATTATTTAACTCGTTAAAACTTTAACTCTGAGAATTAAAACGAAAACCCACTTCCCCTTTTCTTTATTCTTAAACACTTTGTCGTGGTGACCTTCTCCTCCGTCAGATCTAAAAGTAAATTGGATGGGCAGTGGCTCATTGTATGAAACAAGAGTGGAGGGTATGCATTATTGGAGTTTGGAGCTTGAATTTTTCTTTTAGTTATTAGTGAAAAATTTTTATAATAATTTTACTCTACAATTAT